>SJXQ01005054.1:229976-240607 GCA_006408695.1 Aepyceros melampus
CATAGCCTTGACTAGACGGACCTTAGTCGGCAAAGTAATGTCTCTGCTTTTGAATATACTGTCTAGGTTGGTCATAACTTTTCTTCCAAGGAGTAAGCACCTTTTAATTTCATGGCTGCAGTCACCATCTGCAGTGATTTTGGAGCCCCAAAAAACAAAGTCTGCCACTGTTTCTACTGTTTCCCCATCTATTTCCCATGAAGTGATGGGACCAGATGCCATGATCTTCGTTTTCTGAATGTTGAGCTTTAAGCCAACTTTTTCACTCTCCTCTTTCACATTCAACAAGAGGCTTTTTAGCTTCTCTTCACTTTCTGCCATAAGGGCGGTGTCATCTGCATATCTGAGGTGATTGATATTTCTCCCAGCAATCTTGATTCCAGCTTGTGTTTCTTCCAGTCCAGCGTTTCTCATGATGTACTCTGCATAGAAGTTAAATAAGCAGGGTGACAATATACAGCCTTGACGTACTCCTTTTCCTATTTGGAACCAGTCTGTTGTTTCATGTCCACTTCTAACTGTTGCTTCCTGACCTGCATACAGATTTCTCAAGAGGCAGGTCAGGTGGTCTGGTATTCCCTTCTCTTTCAGGATTTTCCACAGTTTACTGTGATCCACACAAAGGCTTTGGCATAGTCAATAAAGCAGAAATAGATGTTTTTCTGGAACTCTCTTGCTTTTTCCATGAACCAGCGGATGTTGGCAATTTGATCTCTGGTTCCTCTGCCTTTTCTAAAACCAGCTTGAACATCAGGGAGTTCACGGCTCACGTATTGCTGAAGTCTGGCTTGGAGAATTTGAGCATTACTTTACTAAGCAATAACTATAGGTGGCTAAAAATTGTGTTCATATTCTGTTGATATCTGGTCCTTAAAAATGCCTATGCAAGTTATAAGAAAAATAAAAGGAATGATAGAAGGACCAATAAATGGGACAAAGAGTTGAATAATGAAAATTAAATGAGAGACTTAGAATAGTAGTAGGGTTAGAAGAACAGACTACCTTATGCCTGTGATGCATTCATAAAATTATATCATGGGCTAAAGTCGAGGAGGAAAGATGTAATAATGCTAGACTAATGAGTAGTGTTTCCAGAGATAGATATTTTATTTTAAAAGCTGGGAAAGTACAAAAACAGTTTACTTTCTTTCTTGTGCTCTTGTAAACATGCATGGTGCTTGTGTTGTGGGTACACACATATAATTTTTATCATCTGCTTGTTACTTCGACACAGATACCACATTTGTATAACAGAATCAAATGTACAAACTGACTCTATCACACTTCCCACTGCTAATCCTCTTTTTTCTGAGTTTCCTACTTTAGTTTCTATCCTTTCTGTTACTATCCAGGTTACTCAGACTTGAAAGCATTACTTTCCCTCTTGAGATCTCATTTCACCTTAACCTACAGTTTACTCATTTCCAAGTCCTGTCCCTTCTTATTCAGAATATCTTCTCCATCTGTTCCTCCTTCTTTCACTATTGCTATCATCCTTGATTTGACCCTGGATTTCACCACCTGAGCTATTGCTATACTTGTTGAATCTGAATTCACTATATCTCACTCTTCCTAATGCAAGCTATCTGTACATTGCTGGGAGATTTGCATTCTTGAAAGTCTAATTTTCTGTTTCTTTGCTCATAAAAGTTTAGTATCTCTGGCTGCAGAATGAAGTTTCATCTCTCTATTCTGGCATGCCAGCACCTAGGAGACTTCTCCAAGTCTATTTTCTATTACACAGTCTGCCCTTCTGGTAACCTGAACTAGACTTTTCTCTCCAGGCTGTTCCATTGTTGCCTTTACTCATGTTCTTACCTCTTTCTCATGATATAACATGCTCATTATTTGCTGAATGAAATAATCAATTAATTATTTCACTATTTTTTTCCAGTTATAATGGAAGCTCAATGAATTAAGGATCTATATCTGATGCATTTGTATCTCCCCGTACTTTGAGCAAAGTTGACTTGAAATACTTTTAAACAAACAACTATTTAAGTTATGTAAACCCAGTATGCGAGACAGCAAAAGAGACACAGATGTATAGAATGGACTTTTGGACTCTGAGGGAGAGGGAGAGGGTGGGATGATTTAGGAGAATGGCACTGAAACATGTATACTATCATGTAAGAAATGAATCGCCAATCTATGTTCGATACAGGTTACAGGATGCTTGGGGCTGGTGCACGGGAATGATCCAGAGGATGATATGGGGTGGGAGGTAGGAGGGGGTTTCAGGATTGGGAGTTCATGTACACCCGTGGTGGATTCATGTCGATGTATGGCAAAACCAATACAGTATTGTAAAGTAAAATAACCAATACACTATTGTAAAGTAAAATAAAGTAAAAATAAAAATTAAAAAAAAAACCCTCAATATTCAAAAAACTAAGATCATGGCATACAGTCCTATCACTTCATGGCAAATAGAGGGGAAAACAATGGAAACAGTGACAGACTATTTCCTTGTGCTCCAAAATCACTGCAGATGGTGACTGCAGCCATAAAATTAAAAGAAAATTGCTCCTTGGAAGAAAATCTATGACGAATCTAGGTAGTATACTAAATATCAGAGACATTAATTTTCCAACAAAGTTCATATAGTGAAAGCTATGTTTTTTTCCAGTAGTCATGTATGGAGAGTTGGAACATAAAGAAAGCTCAACACCAAAGAATAGGTGCTTTTGAACTGTGGGGTTAGAGAAGACTCCTGAGAGTCCCTTGGACTGCAAGGATATCAAACCAGTCAATTCTAAAGTAAATCAACCCTGAATATCCACTGGAAGGACTGATGCCAAACTCCAACACTTTAACCATTTGATGCAAAGAACTGACTAATTGGAAAAGACCCTGATGCTGGGAAATACTGATGAGGATGACAGAGGATGAGATATTTGGATACCATCACATACTCAGTGGACATGAGTTTGATCAAACTCTGGGAGATGGTGAAGGACTGGGAAGCCTAGAGTGTTGCAGTCCATGGGATCACAAAAAGTTGAACTTGACTGAGTGACTGGAAAACAGCAACAACAATAAGACATAAGATATGCACTGAGAAACTGCCAGACACTGATGAAAGACTGTGAAGACTACACAAGCAGATGGAAAGGTACACCATGTTCATGGATTGTAAAAATTAATATTTTTACAATGACCAACCATTTTATGCAAAGCAACTTGCCTGTTCAATAAAATTCCCATCAAAATACCAATAGTGCTTTTAGAGAACTAGAACACAGAATTTTAAAATTATATGGAAATGCAAAAAACCTAGAGTAGCTAAAAACAATCTTGAAAAAGAAAAATAAACCTGAAGATATCTTACCCCTTATTTCAAACAGTACTACAAGATTGAACAGTATGATACTGGCACAAAAACAAACATGTAGACGAATGTAACAGAGTAGAGAACTCAGATAAACTATCAATAAAACAAAAGAGCTACTTTATGAGATATTCAATAAAAGCCTAATATCCATAATGTACAAAGAACTGATGCAATTCAACATTAAAAAAAATAAAACATAAACAATCCAACTTTAAAAGGGGCAGAGGAGACTTCTCTGGCAGTCAAGTGGCTAAGAGCCCACACTTCCAATGCAAGGGGTGTGAGTTTTATCACTGGTTAAGGCAATAGAATTCCACATTTTGAGCAGCATGGCCAAGAAAATATTTTAAAAATGGGCAGATGATCTAAATAGACATTTTTCCAAAGAAGACATGCAGATGGCCAACAGACACATGAAAAGATGCTCAGCATCACTATTAGCTGGGGAAATATTAATCAAAACTACATGAGATATCATCTTGCATCTGCCAGAGTTGTTATTAAAAAAAAGAACAAATAACAAGTATTGATGAGCATATAAAGAAAACGTAACCCTTATGTATAGTTGGTGGGAATGTAAATTGGTGCAGCCACTGTGGAAAACATGAGGATTCCTCTAAACATTAAAAATAGAACTATTAAGTGATTCATTCTGCTCCTTGGCATTTGTGTGAAGAAAATGAAAATATTACTCAGAAAAGATGTATGTACCCTTCTATTCGCTTCCCTGGTGGCTCAGATGGTACAATAGGCAAGATATGGAAGCAATCTAAGTGACCAGAAGTAGATGAATGGATAAAGAAGCACAAGTATATTAGATTCTTTGAATGATTTTAATGTGAAAAGTTCAGGACATAACAAAAAGCAAAAAAGATAACAAAGGTTCTATTCTGCCTACATGTCTTAATAAATGTGAGTATTAAACACTCAACAACAACAGCAAAAAGAAGTAGTACTGGTACATATGTACAGTAGAATAGTACTTAGCCATAAAAAAGAATGAAATTTTGCCATTTGGAACAGCATGAATAGACTTAGATTGCCTTATGCTAAGTAAAACTAGTCAGAGAAATACAAACACCATATAGTTTCACCTGTATGTGAAATCCAAAAATAAAATGAAAAAACAGAAATGAGTAAAATAATCCAGAGAACAAGAGGGTAGTTGCTAGAAGGGAAGTGGTTGGTATAAGGAGAGAAATGAGTGAGGGAGAAAAAGAGATACATAACTTCTAACTGTGAAATAAATGAGTCACAGGTATAAAATGTACAGTGAGAATATAGTCAAGGATACAATATCTTTGTATGGTGACATATAGTAACTAGGCTTACCATGATGATCATTTTGAAATGTATAGAAATGTGGAATCACTATATCGTGCAACATGAACTAATAAGTGTTTTAGGTCAATTATACTTCAAAATAAAACAAACAAAAACTAGACAAAGTAGTGAGATTTGTTGTTCCTATCGGTGGGGTATAAGGAATTGGATAAAGGCAGTCAAAAGGTACAAAATTTCATTTATAAGATAAATATGTACTAAGGATGTAACATATAGTATGATAAATATAATTTGCACTGTAGTGTATTACATATGAAAGTCTTTCAGAGATTAAATTCTGAGTTATAATCACAAGGAAATTTGTTTATATTTAATTTTTAGCTGAGTTATGTTCATTAAACTTAAATTGATTATCACTTTATGACATATGCAAGTCAAATTACTGCACTGTACACCTTAAATATCTAGTTTCTCTGTGTCAATCATATCTCAATAACACTGGAAGAAAACAATCAAACCTTGATTTTAAGGAACTTATAATCATCATATATTAAGTCATACAGGAAAATATCATTGTACAATTCAATAAGGGCTATAATAAGAATATATAACACATAACTGTGATAATAAAAAGGAAGATATTATCAAGTTGTTTTGAGAAGGAGGAATAAATTTCAAAAAAGAAAAATCAGTAAACTGTTTTGGATATGCTTAGTTTAGGTTGCCTATATTCCTTCCAAGTGGGATCTATATAATACACAGCTGAATATAGATAGGGTCAGGTGTTATCTGTGCTAAAGACAAAAATTTGAGAGTTTTCAGAAACTGTAAAATAGCTAAAGTTATGGGAATGGATGAGATAACTCAGGGAAAACTTCTCAACTAAGTGAAGAGGAAAGGGTATAAATAGACTAAAGATTGGTAGCTACTATGACAACATGTCAAGTACAGTGTGAGATATTGGTGGTTCTTTGTATTTTTCTTGTCCTAGCTTTATTTTTACTACACAGAAGATATTTTTGGTGTGTTAAATGATGTTTTACTCAGTTTTATTTTGTAAAAGGAAAAAGGTAGTTTTACAGCTTTAAAGCTTCATATTTTTGAGTGAATCAAAGGGCAGAACATGATTATTGACCTTCTTTGACAGAGAAACCAAGGAATAAAGAAAAGCACCACTAGATTGGTTGTGACAACGAAGGATGGATTTTTTTTTTTTTAATCACAAGTTGTTTCTTTGTGCATTACTTTGGTCAGATGCAGAGCAACTCTCCTCTTGCTTTAAACTGAGGAATGAAGTAACAATGGTCAGAAAGAGAAATGTTAGTTCTGTCCTGATTTTTGCAAGTGCTTTCTATGGAGAACAGTAGTTACAGCAAACACAGCAGCTCTGTTTGCAGCAGCAAGAGTACTTGATAATTCTCATCAGCCACTTAAGAAGTTGATCAACTTTTATGAATTAATGTAAAGGTGACTGTCTACTATAGGGAAATTATTCAGAGTAAAGGTAGTAATTTATTTCATGAGACTTGGGTTATCCAAATCTAAATAATTTTTGCATATACAAAAAGTATATTTACTATGTATCATATGTTTTGTATATACTATGTATACATATGTATATGTAGATGTTTTGTCTAATACCAAGAACTATATATATATATTGGAAAAGGCAATGGACCCCACTCCAGTACACTTGCCTGGAAAATCCCATGGATGGGATAGCCTGGTGGGCTGCAGTCCATGGGGTCGCTAAGAGTCGGACATGACTCAGCGCCTTCACTTTCACTTTTCACTTTCATGCATTGGAGAAAGAAATGGCAACCCACTCCAGTATTCTTGCCTGGAGAATCCCAGGGATGGGGGGGGCCTGGTAGGCTGCAGTCTATGGGGTCGCACAGGGTCAGACACGACTAAAGTGACTTAGCAGCATATATATGTACAAATCTTTTAAGACACTGAAGTTTCTCATGATTAATATGTAGAGCATTTAATTCTATTTCATTGTTCTTGATATTTAATTTTATATTAATAATTTTGGAATAATATGAATGATTATAAATTTTATATATTTGAATATTCTTGTTAGGCATACTATGTTTAAGTGATGAATCTTTAGGAAAAGAGATATATGCATTTATTAACTGGTGATATTCCTTTTAATTGCAAAATTTAATAAAATTAGAATTATAAAAGAAGGAATGTGATAGTTTTAAACTAAAAGGATATTTGCTAATAATTGTATTGCATTTGTATGATGTTCTTTCTGGAGAAAGTAAGAAAAATTGAACAAAAATGTTTCAATAATACTAATTTTCAATTTATTTCCATTACAAAGAAGGAATAGTCTCAATATTACATTTTGTCTAATACCAAGAATTGCAGTGAAGGTATATGGATAATTCATGATTTATTGCATTTATAGCTTTATTTGTATGCTAGTATTATTTTCTGGGGTTAGATCAAGACCTTTATATATGCACAGGAGGACTGTGACTCGTGTAGACAGGAATTCCATTTCTATCTAGAGAGACTATCATTTGTGCTTCACAGTTCCACTTTGTTCAGAATACAGATATTTATCTCTTCTGTGTTTTCTTTATCATAACATTCTCCATGGTGCTCTCCTGGATAAATTACAATGTGCTGTTAATAACTGACTACAGTTCTGCTTCATACTTTAAAAATGCATTTGATAATACAATTAAATTCATTCATATTAAAAATATGAAAGTGTGAAAGTGAAAGTCATTCAGTCATGTCTGGTCTGTCAAGCTCCTCTGTCCATGGAACTCTCCAGTCCTGAATACTGAAATGGGTAACCATTCCCTTCTCCATGGGATCTTCCCAACCCAGGTCTCCTGCATTGCAGGCAAGTTTTCTTTACGGAGCCACCAGGGAAGCCTAAGAATACTGGAGTGGGTATTCTGGATCAAACCGGGGTCTCCTGCATTATAGGTGGATTCTTTACCAGCTGAGCTACGAGGGAAGCTCATAACGTGCTTCAAACTCAGACTGAGATTCCATACCTTCTTTAGACAATTTGAGAATTTCATAAAATTTAGAGATTTAAAAGTTCTTTCTCCTGGGTTAATTTATTGTATTTTCCCATGGTTCAGACTGATTTTAAAATTTTTAACCATGTTAAAGTTAATATTATATGTTAGATCTATCTGTATGATCTTTTAACATATTTATACATTGCAGAAATCTATATTATAGCCAGAAGCCACTAATTGATTACTACATGACATATTTTTAAGATGTTTGATACAAATTTCTATATAAGGACCATGAGATTTTTTTTTAATTTATAATTATAGGAAAAATAAATATGGACTGTGTTCAAATAATATTGCTGAAGAGCTTTTGGAAGCAGCAGGAAAACACTCCATCTAACTCCAATTAGTCTTGTTTTCTACATTCAGTGCAGTTCTGCTTTTCAACATATTCACTAAACAGGATGATAAAGAAAATTAATGTTATTAGAAAGCAATTCAATACCAAATGTTTATAGTTAATAATTATTTTTTCCTGTCATAATTTTCATAAAACCTGTCAGCTCTGATAAAAAGGTTCAAGGAGCATGGAAGCCAGGGAAAAGGCACACACACCTAAATTATACCTAAGTGACAAAATAGCTATGCTCCTTCAAAGTAACATAGAAGTCATTTTTTAGCAATTTAAATTATAATTTTATTGCTCTTGATGAGCACACTATGTTCAGAATAAGTAAGCCTGATTATGAATTCAAATATTTTAATTCATATGTGAACACTTATATAAAGAAAATTCCTTGTGGATTTTAAAACAACAAAAAAAAGTTTATCCACAAGAAAAATGTCACAGCTCCATCTCTATAGAGTTTCCTCATTTTATTTTAATTATAAGAATGTCTTTCTGTCCCATTTTTTCCAAAACTCCCACAAATGAAAAATTTAGCAATAGTTTTATTTGTCTAAGGATGCCTTTGTTGAAAATGTATGAAAAGTGTTATGCCATAGAGAACTGAATGGGTGAATTTAATTCAGATGATTATTATATCCTTCGGTTAGAAGAAATGGAATAGCCCTTAATGCCAACAAGAATCCAAAGTGCAGTACTTGGGTGCAAACTCAAAAATAACAAAATGACCTTGGTTTGTTTCCAAGGAAAACCATTCAATTATCACAGTAATCCAAGTCTATGTCCCAACTACGAATGTCAAAGAAGCTGAAGTTGAATGGTTCTGTGAAGACCTACAAGACCTTCCAGAACTCACACCAAAAAAAGAAGTCCTTTTCATCATAGGGGACTGGAATGCAAAAGCAAAAAGTCAAGAGATACCTGGAGTAACAGGCAAATTTGACCTTGAAGTACAAAATGAACAAGGCAAAGGCTAACAGAGTTTTACCAAAAGAATGTACTGGTCATAGAAAAAGCTCTCTTCCAACAACGCAAGGAACGATTCTACACATGGAAATTGCAAAATGGTCAATATCAAACTGAGATTGATTATATTCTTTGCAGCCAAAGATGGAGAAGCTCTACACAACAAAAACAAGACTGAGAGCTTACTGTGGCTCAGATAATGAGCTCCTAATTGCAAAATTTTAAATTGAAGAAAGTAGGGAAAACCACTGGAAAAGACAACGGCAACACACTCCAGTAGTCTTGCCTGGAGAATCCCAGGGATGGCGGAGCCTGATGGGTTGCCATCTATGGGGTCGCACAGAGTCGGACACGACTGAAGTGTCTTAGCAGCACAGCAGCAGCAGCAGGAAAAACCACTAGACCATTCAGGTATGACCTAAATCAAATCCCTATGATTATACAGTGGAGGTGACAAATAGATTCAAGGGATTAGATCTGAAAGACAGAGTACCTGAAGAACTATGGATGGAGGTTCATAACATTGTATAGGACAAGGTGACCAAAACCATCACCAAGAAAAAGAAATGCAAAAAGGAAAAATAGTTTTTTGCAGAAGACGTACCAATAGCTGAGAAAAGTAGAGAAGCAAAAGGCAAAGGAAAAAAGGAAAGATATACTCATTCAAATGCAGAGTTCCAAAGAATAGCAAGGAGAGATAAGAAAACCTTCTTAAGTGAACGATGCAAAGAAATACAAGAGAAAAATAGAATGGAATAGACTAGCAATCTCTTCAAGAAAATTAGAGATACAAAGGGAACATTTCATGCAAAGATGGACACAATAAAGGACAGAAACAGTGAGGACCTAACAAAAGCAGAAAATAAGAAGAGGTGGCAAGAATACACAGAAGAACTTTACAAAAAAAAAAGGTCTCAATAACCCAGATAACCACTATTGTGTGGTCACTTACCCAGAGCCAGACATTCTGGAGTATAAAGTCAAGTGGGCCTTAGGAAGCATTACTACCAACAAAGCTAGTGGAGGTTAATGGAATTCCAGTTGAGCTATTTCATATCCTAAAAGATGATGGTGTTAAAGTGGTGCACTCAATATGCTGGTGAACTTGGAAAACTCAGCAGTGGCCACAGGACTGGTAAAGGTCAGTTTTCATTCCAGTCCCAAAAAAGGGCAATGCAAAAAAAAAAAAAGTTCAAAGTATAAGAGTCTGTATAAAGTAAAAAATCAGAGTAGGGCCAAGTTAAAAATGTGAGACTAAAGTTCTAGAAAAATTGCAGCTGGCAAAGAGTGTCTAAGGATTACACAAACGCTCATGAATCATACAGTTGCCAGATGTAAGAAGTTAAAACATAGAACATTCAGTTAAGTAAGAATTTCAAATAAACAACACATAGGTTTTCATATAAGTTTATCTCATGCAATGTTTGAGACATATTTCCACTGAAAAATTATGTGTTATTTACCTGAAATTGAAATTTAACTGAGCATCCTATATTTTATATGACATCCCTACTGTAAGAAAAGCAGTTTTAGACATCTGTTCTTCTTGGAGAACAAAGAACAGCTTTTAACAGTATTGACGGCCACGTCCAAAAGCTACTCTTTACCATGAACTCTTTTTCCTTTTCACCCACTTCCCCTTCTC
>SJXQ01005055.1:0-10545 GCA_006408695.1 Aepyceros melampus
ATGACTCAAATTGCCCTGCCATCTGAGTTTGCCACGTGACCCTGTCACGGGTGGGATTTCTCACGCCGGCTTCCCACAAGAACTGGCAAACAGTCCCTGGGTGGGGCACTGAAGCCCAACCCATTCTTTCCTTTCTCTAGCAATTTGGTAGAAAGATTCTTTCCAGTTGAAAGATCCTATGGGGAAAAACTGGTTCAGAAACCTGATTGGAGCCTGGTTTGGATACTATGGATTGCATTAGAATGGGCTTTAAAATGCTTGGAATCTCCTGATCCAGTCTCACTGAGAAGAGGCTTTTGGAGAGCCAAGTAGGAGTTCAAAGGACACAGGACACAGGAAGTGATGCTGGTATTTCCAGAGAAATCTCTCTGGGACACGGAGACAGACCCTTCAGCTTCACCTTCCACTGGGCTCAGAGTGGGAAGTGTTTAGCTGCACTGAGTCAACTGAACTTCAGGAGCTGGTGAGCCATGGTGTTGGGAATTCTTCATTTTGTTCATCGCCATGAGTATGTAAAATTTCTCCATAAAGGTCTAGAGAGTAACCAGGCATTAACAGCCATGCAGTCTCTGCCATTAGCAGTGTTAAACAGCCTTGGAAAGCAACAAATGATCACAGCTGTGCTCCAAAATCTTTGTGACTGAAATTTAGACATCATATAATTTTCACATGTCACAAAATATTCCTTTGTTTCCCGCCAAATTAAAAAAAAAAGTGTAAAAATATTAAAAGTACTTTAAAAGTTAAAAAAAAAAAAACTAAAACATAAAAATCATTCTTAGCTATCTGGTTGGGAGAAAAAAATTAAACAGGAGACAAGCCAATTTGTCAATCCCTGTCTAAACCATTTGCCTATATAATGTAGCTAGCATCCCATTAATGACTTGTGACATGAATCTAGTAGGCTGGATTCTGCTTATGAAAAATAGAAATTTTCATTAAATCTAAGATGACATCAGCTGTAAGGTACTTTTTTTTTTTTTTTTTTTTGGCCAAATCCTGTGGTATGTGGGGTCATAGGTTAAATCTATGCCCCTGGGGTGGAAGTGAGCAGTCTTATATACTGGATCTCCAGGAAGTCTCACAGCATTATTTTTCATACCACTATGAAATATATATTTATATGCACATGTATGCATGTGTGCTCAGTTGCTTCAGTCATATTTGACTCTTTGCAACCCTATGGAATATAGCCCACCAGACTCCTCTATCCATAGGGTTCTTCAGGTAGGAATACTGAAGTGGATTGTCATTCCCTCCTCCATGGGGTCTTCCTGCCCCAGAGATGGAACCTACGTCTCTTACATCTTATGCATTGGCAGGAGGGTCCTTTATGGCTAGGGCCACATTTTATGCACAGCCAAACAAACTATGATATGCTACTGAAGAAATGTGATCTGGTAACAGAAATGATCAAATGTAAACTTTAGAATGTCCCTTAAGGTTAATGAAATGTATTAATGTCATGGAAGCTATCAACAAATGTGTTATATGGAGATAAATTGTGTTACAAACCTTTTATTTTAATGAGCGCCACCGCACCTGTCAGCATCCAGCTACATACTGGCTGACTTTCTCCCTTGCATGATAGTTTTAAATCATTAAGATCTGGATTTCATGAAACGCTTGGAGAAATCACTTCTCAGCCCTTTGGCTAAGATCAAGTGTAAGTACCTGGACAGCCACGAATTAGTGGGTTAAGCCTGTGGTACAGATAAATGATTGTACTAATAACAGTTTATTTATGCAGCAGACATGTAGCACTGACAGATGCCACATGTTTTTCTAGAAACAAAAATACTGCAATCTAATAGCTCTGGAGGTGAATATGGCATGTGAGTTGGGTGACGCTGTGATTTCTGATATCATGGTCAGGGAAGCCTGAAAAGAAACAGTGGACCAAGGCACATCAGGAGCTGGGTGGTGGTACATGAGATAGTATCCAAGGCAGGGGGAACAGCAGAAGTCCTGAGAAGATCCTGTCTTCTCTCCTGGTACCCTTGGGAGATTGGGTTTGGGAAATCTGCACCCACAGATACCAAAATCCATGGGTGCCCAAGCCCCTTATATAAAATGCTGTAATCTTTGCATGTAACTAAAGGGGATCCTCCTGCATACTTAAAATCATCTTCACATTCCTTATGATACCTAATACACTGTTGATGCTATGTAAATAGTTTCAATACAGTGTAAATGCTATATATATATTGTTGCCAGCATGAGGTAGGTTCAAGTTTTGCTATTAGAAATTTCTGGATTTAAAAAAAATATTATAGAGTCTGGTGCCTTCTGGACTCACAGACTGGAAGGAGTGAGGGGTACCCCCAAGGGACAACTGGGGGCTCTTTTGGACATTTTATGTTGGTCAGTATTTCTGATTGAAATTGAGGATCTATAAGCAAAATGGTGCCCAGCAGTTATCCTGTAGAGTTTAACAGGAGCACTGGAGTCACCATGAGGAATCAAGGCAAAAGTGGGGGCTGGAGAAGTAAGTTTAAAACTGTCATGTCACTTAATCGAATTTGATATGTTTCCTTATGCATAAAATAAGGATGTGAATAGTTATCTCAATGTTTCAGACAATGATGAAGTCAGGTACTTATTTTGTCTTTTGAAAGAAATAGAATCATCATCATTCATCTGCAGAGAATAAGTTCCAAGACCCCCAGCAGACATCTGTAACCTCACATAGTATCAAACCCTATATACACAATGTTTTTTTCTATACAAACATACCTGTGATGCAGTTTATTTTGTAAAAGCACAGTAAGAGATTGGCAACCAACTAATAATAAGAGGAAAGTGAAAGTGAAGGTGCTCAGTCATGTTTGACTGTTTGCTACCCCATGGACTGCAGTTTACCATGCTCCTCTGTCCATAGGATTTCCCAGGGAAGAATGCTGGAGTGGGTTATCATTTCCTTCTCGATAGGATCTTCCTGACCCAGGGACCAAACCCGGATCTCCCAAACTGTAGGCAGACACTTTATCATCTGAACCACCAGGGAAGGTGTAAAATAACAGAACAATTATAACAATATAGTTTTATAAAGTTTTGTGAATGTAGTCTCTTATGTAGAAAATATTACTGTACTAATTTAGTGACTTTTTTCCACCCAAACTGAGCACTTACTATGCTCTGTGACCATAACTTTTGCAATTTGAGGTTTTACAGCTGAACTAACCAAGATTTAATTTCTCTTCTTCACATTAACCATAGATATTAGCAACCTCAGTATAAAATTTTTTTCTCTTTTTATATAAAATTGAGAACTATCATCTTTTCACTTAAAGGTAGCACTTAATGGATTCTCTCTGGCATATCTAAATGGCCAGCAACACTCCACTTATGCTTTGGGGCCATTATTGAATAAATTAAGGTGACTTGGTCACAAGCCCAATGACATCTAAACAGTCACTGTGGTAACTGAGTTACAAATGGGTGGGATGTGTAGGACTAAGGAACGAATCACATCTGGGCAGAAGGAAGCAGGATGGTGTGAGATTCCAATCACACTGCTCAAAATGGCATGCAATTTAAAACTTGTGAGTTATTTATTTCTAGACTTTTCCATTTAGTATTTTCAGTGAACAACTAAGGGTTATCTGAAATCACAGAGTGACACCTGAGATCAGAGGGGATGGCCTTGTCCTGCAGTTGCCTTTAAGTGGAAAAAGCACTAGAAGAAGGGGCCACTTGAAGCCAAAAGTGATTGCAAAATGGCCCATCTCTTCCCATGTGAGGAAGCACAAGCACCACCACAACCCAAGAAAAAGACTGGAGGGTCCAAATCCAGAGGTGAGGATGAAGACTGTGCTGACGTCATCTTTGTTGGAGTGGAGCACGTCAATGAGGATGCTGAAACCCTCTTTGTCAGAGTGAGTTTAAGTTCAAAGCCAGTCATTTCTAACATTTTGAACAGAGTGACTAGGGACTCATCTTCCAGAAGAAAGAACAGCCACGTGAGTCCAGATCTCTCTTGCAGGTTGCAACCTGCAAATCTCAGGACCCCAGCAGCAGAGCCACTGATCATCTCACAGCTAATGGGGAGTAAGAGACAGTCATGTTATATTTGAGCCTTCATCTAAACCTGATTATAAATGAGCTCTCTGCCAGCCGTGCTTCACAATTCAGAATTGCTCTCTCTGTGGCCTCACTGTCTGGTGGTGTTCTCTTATTAGAAGGCAAGGATGAACGTCCTCTGAATTCAAAGTGATGTCCCATTTCAGATGTAAATGTTAAGAGCTGGCATCCCAAAAGACCTAAACTCAGTGATGGAATACCAGGGGGACTTGTCTGCACCAAGGCCCCTCCAGGAATCTGTCCTACAAGAAAACAATTATGACCTTGAAAGATCTCCCAACCTCCCTGATCCACATTCAAGGTGGGGTATCATTTTCACATACTGATGCAAATGACCAGGTATGCTTCACTCTTATGGATCCAGACAGAACATGTAGTTTGGAAGGGCTGGAGAAAATAGACTTTTGGACTCTAGCATGTCAGAGCAAGACTGTTGATCCCATGAAAGGAAATATGATCATGTTACTTGATGACTTTTACTAAGGATAGTATACAAGAAATGGGCAGCCAGAACAGAAGACTCACATAGCCTTTAAATGCCTCAGCTGCTTGAGAGTTCTAAAAAAATTCAAGGTTATGATCCACGTGAAGAAACATCTGGAGCTTGAGAAGCAGAAGAGTGACAGCTGTGAATGCACTTTACCTGCCAGCACTGCCATCACTTGTTTCCCACCCTGTTCAAGCTGCAGTGTAATATCAAAAGTGTCCACAATTCCCAGGAGCCCTCCACTGTCTGTAAAATTTGTGAATTGTCCATTGAGACAGATCAGGTTCTCTTACAGCACATGAAGAACAGTCACAAACCTTGCAAAATGCCCTGTGTGTGCCACATTTGCAATTACAGATTTTCTGCCTTTGCCAATGTAGAGGCACATTTTAAAATGTGAAATGGAAACATGAACAATTGGCTTTGTCTGTTTTGCCTCAAATTTTTCAAACTGGTGACATCCTTTGTAAATCACGCTTGGAGACACTGAAGAAGAGGGTCTTTTCATGTTCCAAGCACCAGCTACAGTTTTTGAAGCTGAAGGAAAAGAGAGAGCACCAAACTGCTGAGGTCCAGCCCTGGTGGATCCAGGGTAATTCGAACCAGGGATGGAGTTGACGTCTTAGAAAGGACTACTTAATTAGAAAATAGAGATTAGAAAAGAATACTCTAGTAGGAAAATTTAGTGGAGAAAAGAGGCTGAATAACTTGATTTACATGGAAAGCTAATGAAGTCTCAAGAAAAGAAACTTGCACCACCTACATAGGCCACTGGCACCTGCTTGAATAGCAGAGGGTGCCCCCCCTTGGGCTCCCTCTTACTTGGGTCTTAGAAGTCAGGGCAGGTAAGTAGACATGGCGAGCCTCCACACTTCAGATGGGAATTCAGCCAGAAAAGTAGGTGAGAAAAGACCCCAAGGGAGAAACCAGTCTTTCCAGTGACTGGTCCAACCTTTATTTTTCAGGAAAGCTTTTTATAATTTTGGTTGTACATAAAGATTAATGGATAATACAAAGTTATGCAGGGTCAGCAGCCCTGACTTTTATCGAGACCAGGCTTTCTCACTGCATACCTAGCTGTATAGACAAGTCTTAGGTGATTTACATAATCTTCTTGCCAGGAAGCCTATTAGCATTTTATGGCCCTTTTCTGATAAGAGTCTGTCAACCAGAAAACTTATTTGCCTTAAAACTGTTGTTCTTACTAAAGTCTGATGCCACTCTCAGAAAGAGCTAATTAAGGTTACATTCTTATATAGCAAGGACACAACAATTTATAATAAGCAAAGAGGAGAACAGTGATTTATAACAAAGAGAAAGTTCATTAACTCAAAAGTCTAGTGTTGCTAACATGAAAACTACTATATTCCTTTTTTCTATATCCCAATTACATTGATTAATATCCTCTAGGTGCCTAAAAGATAAAAGATATGGACTGCCTAGCAGCAGTCATTAGCTCAACAATGAAAACCCTCTACCAATATAATTCTTAGATCTTTAAGAAAAGGCTTGTATCTTTAAGATGTTTTAAGCTTTGTGCCACTTGCAGTTGGGGGGCTCTAAACAGTCACATGCATAGTTGTAAAAGTCCAGACAGACTGGTCAGGTAAGTTAGAAAGCTATTAGAAGGGTTTAAGCCAAGACATTCTTTTTATGCCCAGTTCAGTTCAGTTCAGTTCAGTTCAATTCAGTCGCTCAGTAGTGTCTGATTGTTTTTGACCCCATGAATTGCAGCACGCCAGGCCTCCCTGTCCATCACCAACTCCCAGAGTTCACTCAGACTCATTTCCATCGAGTCAGTGATACAATCCAGGCATCTCATCCTAGATCGTGCTCTTCTCCTCCTGCCCCCAATCTCTCCTGGCATCAGAGTCTTTTCCAATGACTCAACCCTTCATATGAAGTCGCCAAAGTACTGGAGTTTCAGCTTTAGCATCATTCCTTCCAAAGTAATCCAGGGCTGACCTTCAAAATGGACTGGTTGGATCTCCTTGCAGTCCAAGGGACTCTCAAGAGTCTTCTGCAACCCCACAGTTCAAAAGCACCAAGTCTTCAGCGCTCAGTATTCTTCACAGTCCAATTCTCACATCCATACATGACTACTGGAATAACCGTAGCCTCGATTAGACGGACCTGTATTGGCAAATTAATGTCTCTGCTTTTGAATATGCTATCTATGTTGGTCATAACTTTTCTTCCAAGGAGTAAACATCTTTTAATTTCATGGCTACAGTCACCATCTGCAGTGATTTTGGACACGCCCCCCACCAAAATAAATAAATAAATAAATAAATAAAAAAAAATCTGACACTGTTTCCACTGTTTCCCCATCTATTTCCCATTAAATGATGGGATAGGATGCCATGATCTTCATTTTCTGAATGTTGAGCTTTAAGCCAACTTTTTCACTCTCCTCTTTCACTTTCATCAAGACGTTTTTTAGTTCCTCTTCACTTTTTGCCATAAGGTGGTGTCATCTGCATATCTGAGGTTATTTATATTTCTCCCGGCAATCTTGATTCCAGCTTGTGTTCTTCCAGTCCAGTGTTTCTCATGATGTACTCTATGTGAAAGTTAAATAAGCAGGGTGACAATACACAGTCTTGACGTACTCCTTTTTCTATTTGGAACCAGTTTACTGTTCCATGTCCAGTTCTAACTGTTGCTTCCTGACCTGCATACAGATTTCTCAAGAGGCAGATCAGGTGGTCTGGTATTCCCATCTCTTTCAGAATTTCCCACAGTTTATTGTGATCCACACACTCAAAGGTTTTGGCATAGTCAGTAAAGAATAAATAGAAATTTTCTGGAACTTTCTTGCTTTTTCCATGACCCAGCAGATGTTGGCAATTTGATCTCTGGTTCCTCTGCCTTTTCTAAAGCCAGCTTGAACATCAGGAAGTTCATGGTTCGTGTATTGCTGAAGCCTGGCTTGGAGAAATTTGAGCATTTCTTTACTAGCATGTTAGATAAGTGCAATTGTGTGATAGTTTGAGCATTCTTTGGCATTACCTTTCTTCGGAATTGGAGTGAAAACTGACCTTTTCCAGTCCTTTGGCCACTGCTGAGTTTTCCAAATTTGCTGACATATTGAGTGCAGCACTTTCACAGCATCATCTTTCAGGATTTTAAATAGCTCAACCGGAATCCCATCATCTCCACGAGCTTTGCTCATAGCAATGCTTTTGAAGGCCTACTTGACTTCACCTTCCAGGATGTTTGGCTCTAGATGAGTGATCACACCATTGTGTGAGACTTATTAACTGGAGCTCTAAATTAATTCCTATTAGAAGAAGGTTGTGGGGGACAGCCCTATATTAATGTCAGAGGAATTGGTGAAAGCATAAGGCAGTAAGGCAGGCAGACTCTGGTTTTGGGGTAGATGCTCGGGAACAGGGGGTCTCCTGAGGCTCGATCCTGCCTTTGTGTATGCCAATGCTCCTTCCTCATGACCTTTTCCATGGGCAGAGTTCCTCACGCTGGCTCCTGGCACCAAACCAAGTATCATTATTCATTCAAAAAACCAGAGCAATGGGACTGATGCACGGGAACAATCAGAGAGATGGTGTGGGTTGAGAGGTGGGGGTGGGTGTTGGGATTAGGAGTTCATGTACACTCGTGGCTGACTCATGTCAATATATAGCAAAATGAATACAGTATTGTAAAGCAAAACAAACTAAAAAATAAAAATTTAAAAAAAAAAAAAAAAAAAAAAAAACAGAGCATTTGTGAGGATTGCTTCCTGAAACAGAGATCATGATCTGAACTTCAGTTCAGCTGGAACTGAGAGAGACAGCATCCATCATTGTGAGGAACAATGACTCCCAAGTACCACCCAGAGAGACTACAAAGAAGACTGACTACCAACACAAAGTATTCCAGATATGTTGCAGCAAGGGATCTGGATAAAAATTATGTTCTACTCACCTCCAGAAATTCGCAAAAGCCCTATTAAGGTTCAGCCATCTTTACCAGGTTAGCCAGCTAGATCTTGCCTAGCTTTTGTTGTTCAGTTGCTCAGTCGTTTCTGATTCCCTGTGACCATATGAACTTCAGTATGCCAGACTTCCCTGTCCATCACCATCTCCTGAAGTTTGCTGAAACTCATTCCATTGTGTTATTGATGCCATTCAACCATCTTGTCTTCTGTCACTCCTTCCTTTCCTGCCTTCACTATTTCTCCAGCATCAATTCCCAACCCCACCTCCAGTGGGTTGACTCTTCCCATCAGGTGGGCAAAGTATTGGAGCTTCAGTACCAATTCTTTCATTGAATATTCAGGGTTGATTTTTCTTAGGATTGACTCGTTGGATCTCTTTGCAGTCTAAGGGAATTTCAAGACTCTTCTCTATTTTCCAGTACCACAGTTCGAAAAGATCAATTCTTCAGCACTCAGTCTTCTTTATGGCCCAGCTCTTCCATCTTTTTCCAACTACTGGGAAAACCATAGCTTTGACTTTATGGACATTAGTTGGGAAAGTAATGTTTCTGTCTTTTACTATGCTGTCTAGTTTTGTCACAGCTTTTCTTCCAAGGAGTGTGTGTCTTTTAATTTCACGGCCTCACTAACCATCCACGTTATTTTGGAGCTCCAGAAAATCAAGTCTGGCTTGACTGTAACTGAAATTGTACCTGCTTCATCTCTCCAACATCAAGTAGCTTTGAAATCTCCATGTCCTTCCTGGCCACTCTCTCCTCCCCAAAGTAATCACTTCTGTGAACTCTAGCACTGGGGATTCATTTTCTTTGTTTCAAACTTTAAATAAATAGAATCTCACAATAGAGTTTCTGTTCCTCTGGTCTCGGCTTTCTTTCAAATAACTGAGATGCATTTTTATTGTATGTAGCTGTGGAATATTCCTTTTGATTGCTGTGTAGAATTCCCCTGAATGAATGCACATAGTCTTGTAGGTCCATTTTACTGTGCCTGAAATTTGAGGCCCTTATTTTGCCTTTTTGAACAAGCTGCCTATGAACTCATGTGTGTGTTTCATAGTTATTTATCTAGGATAACTATATATGCATGCCTAGATATCAGATTTTCTGATAATGCATGTCACAGTGGTTTAATTGCTAAGTGGTATTTGACTCTTGTGACCCCATAGACTCTAGCCTTCCAGGCTCCAGTCCATGGGATTTCCCAGGCAAAAATATCACAATAGGTTGGAATTTCCTTCTCCAGAAGATTTTCTTGACCCATGGTTCAAACCTAGGTATCCTGTATTGCAGGCAGATTTGATACTGACTGTGTCATTCTAATATGCAGGTAGAATCAAATGCTTTTTCAAAATGATTGAAGTAATGTGTATTTCCACTAACATTATTGGAATTTCCATTTATAACAGAACTTGGCACTGTCAGTCTGTTTCATCATATAACTCAGCAGGACCCAACAAGGCTTTCCCAAGGCCCCTCACCACACCCACACACACACACCAATGTACCCTGTCTATTATTTGTAGAAAAACTTTAGGTTCTAGACCTTCCATGAGTTTCAAATAACAAGTTTAATCAGAAGTGAAAAACTGAAGAAACAAGAAAAAATAAAAAAGCAAGTCAACCAATAACTTGTTTTTGTGCAGTTGTGTTCACTCTTTGCACACCACGGACTGCAGCAAACCAGGATTCTCTGTCCTTCACCATCTCTTGGAACTTGCTCAAGTTCAAGCCCATTGAGTCTGTGATGCCATCCAACCATCCCATTCTCTGTCATCCCCTTCTCCTCCTGCCTTCAATCTTTTCCAGCATTAGGGTGTATTCTAATTAGTTGGCTCTTTCCATAAGGTGGCCAAAGCATTGAGGCTTCACTTTCAGCATCAGTTCTTCCACTGAATATTCAAGTTGATTTCCTATAGGACTGACTGGGTTGATCTCCCCGCAGTTCAAGAGACTGCATACGTGTGTGTGTGTGTGTGTGTGTGTGTGTGTGTGTGAGAGAGAGAGAGAGAGAGAGAGAGAGAGACAGAGAGAGAGGG
>SJXQ01005055.1:13755-44846 GCA_006408695.1 Aepyceros melampus
TTCCTAATGCTTGGAGTCTGCATCTGCCAAAAAGGGAATCAATGCAACTCATCCATACAGACAGACTAGGCTGCATCCTCTCAGCTTTTATTACTGTGTTCAAGGCAGAGTGATAACCTCTGATTGAGGATTTCCTATGTATTCAGAAGTCTTAGAAGAAAATAAGGATTGTAATTTGGACTTAAAGAGATTGGAGATGCTTCAAAGATGATGCTCATTTGACTTTTTCTTTTCCCTGTACTACTTGCTGCTGCTGCTGCTGTGTCACTTCAGTCGTGTCCGACTCTGCGCGACCCCATAGATGGCAGCCCACCAGGCTCTGCCGTCTGTAGGATTCTCCAGGTAAGAACACTGGAGTGGGTTGCCATTTCCTTTTCCAATGCATGACAATGAAAAGTGAAAGTGAAGTCGCTCAGTCGTGTCTGACTCTTAGCAACCCCATGGACTACAGCCTACCAGGCTCCTCCGTCCATGGGATTTTCCAGGCAAGAGTATTGAAGTAGGCTTCTTAGGAGACACATTTTCCCCCTTCTGATCCTTCCTTGTCATCTCCAGAATCACCCACTTCCCACAGCTCATCTGAAGCCTAAAACAGCTCAGGACAGAGTGGCAGGTAGGAGGGGAGAGACAGAGATTCAGTCTTCAAACCTCAAGCCTGATAGACCAATGTCCTTCAAACTTAGTTATCTGTCATTATCTCAGCTATACATCACTCTCAGAAAGAATACACAAGGGCATCACACCTGACCTCCACTGTTTGGATGCTCAGTAACAAGTCCCCTTTGACAGCATCTAAACTAGGCCATGCCTCTAACCCTAACCAGAGAGATGACCTGACAAGACACCTGAGAACAGATCGATGGCATCGTGAGACCTGCTGAGTAGCCCATGTACTCTGGCAATATCCCCAGTAGTCACAGAGTAGATACCCTGAGGGTAACAAAATGACAGAGATCTGTTCTGGTCTGTGGAGTGATCTGATCTGGCACCATGCTTCACTTGAGCACCTGGTGCAGATGGCACTCGAGGAAGGAGATGGGTTCAGGTGAGCTTCTGTAGGCAGGGCAGGTTCAGGAAGTGGGCGGTGAGCTGGCCCATGCAATGCTCCTCCTTGTCTGGGGTGGTGTGCGGCAACACATGAATGTGAGACAGGACTTGGTTGTGCCTCCCAGAAAAGGCTGCCTTCAACAGCAGCAGGAAGAGCTCAATGGGGAGCTCCTCCAGGGCTTCACTGGCCAAGGCCTCATTCCACAGCAGGCTCTGGCCAGCCAGCTCCATGAGTCTGGGTGGGGCCCCGATGTCCATTCTGAAGAATCTACTCTGGAACACGCCCTGGGGGGATTTCAGAGAGCAAGGCATGGAGGTGGATGGGGTGGCGGTGGTGGTGGGTGGTCTTTCTCTGGCCAAAGAACTGGTCTGCTGTCCCCCCACCCTCTGGGAACCCAAGGAAGAGTCAGAGACATCCACTGGCCACAAAGTCACAGCTCTGGAACCACTAGCACATAGACAAGCATCTCTCCAGGCAGCAACACACGGATAAGGTGACCTCTTGCCCCATCCCATATCTACCGGCTGCTGCATTTAATTCCAGCCCTGCTGGTCAGTAGATACCTAAAAGTCTGACAACTGACCCCACTCTCTTCAGATGAAGCTTCTAATTATTACTCAAGGGCTCAAAACAGGAATAAGGAGTTTAGCCCAACATGGCCTGTCTCTAAACTCCAACAAATAATTCATGCATTGAGTGCTGTTATGTCACTTAATAAAAAGATGTACCTTTCATTGTGTGTCTCTTCTACAAATGTTATTGACATTCAGTTCAGTAGAGGAAAGTGCCAGTATTCAGAACAAAGCCTCCACTCTTTAAAATATTATACAGATTTTATTTTATTTTTGTATTCCATGGAATTAAGAAACAGTTTTTAGCTTTTAAAATACAAAGAAACACCACAAACCCTTTAAGCTAGTAAAATCACAAAACTATAAAATGATATAAACTATAATCACTGATCACAAATGAAAATGTAAAATGTCACCCAAAATTTCCTCCTAATTTGATGTCTATTCTACAAATGTTATTGACATTCAGTTCAGTAGAGGAAAGTGCCAGTATTCAGAACAAAGCCTCCACTCTTTAAAATATTATACAGATTTTATTTTATTTTTGTATTCCATGGAATTAAGAAACAGTTTTTAGCTTTTAAAATACAAAGAAACACCACAAACCCTTTAAGCTAGTAAAATCACAAAACTATAAAATGATATAAACTATAATCACTGATCACAAATGAAAATGTAAAATGTCACCCAAAATTTCCTCCTAATTTGATGTCTTTCTTTAAATTAATTCCAGGAACTTCCCTGGCAGTTCAGTGAGGAGGACTCTGTGCTTTCACTACAGGTGCACAAATTCTATCCCCATCAGGGAAATATGACCCCAGATATTTGTTGTTCAGTGTGGCCCCATCCCCTCACTCTCACCCCACCCTACCCCTCCACTCTGCCCCTCCATACCAAATTCTATTTGGTTAAGAATTGGTTATTGCAATGGTTTGGTTATTGTAAAGGTCTGTACAAGTGGGGAAAATCAGAGAAGAAAGCAATCTGTCTGGGATAAAGGTAAAACTGTATGTAGCAGCAAAAGCAAAGCATGCAATTCCCAACGTGAATGGAAAGGGAAAGAAAATTCTCTATAAAATAGTGGCCTGCATAACCTGCCCCATGAAGACCCTGGCAGGTACAGCTGTCATAGCCTGAGGCACATGAGTACCAAAGACAAGTGTGTTTTGTTTCAAGGAATTTAAATACATTTCTTAGTCTAGGCTTGAGAAATTGCCAACAGAAGGAGTGGCTAAAAAGTTACAGGGTCGACCCCTGAAACCCAAGGCAAACCCAAGATCCAGGCTTCCTCCCTCCCTGGAGGCAAAGAGCATTTCCTCCCAGAAGCTAGGATATTAAATTTAGGAATGTGGATTAGGAGAGGAAGGAACTGTTTTGGCTGGCCAAACTGGGACATGCCTTGTTCTGCCTGAAAGCCACTGAGGGCTTAAGTCCATGAGCTCTCCTGAAGGGAAATAAACGTGGGCCAAGGACACAAATATGAAACAAATCAGCATGCGTCTTCAAACCAGAGGCTCAGGTGTCTCTCTGCACATCTCAGTCTGGGCTCTGTCCAGGGACCTGTATTCTCACTATAACCTTCAATGGCTCCTGCCCAAGTGTAGCTGGGGTACATGATGTTCCTTCAGTGCCAGTGAACAAAGAATGCAAAGTGCCTTCAAAACCCTCACCCTCAACCCCTCTCTCTCCCATAAGGCTCTCACTACACAGATTGTGATGGAAGCTCAACTTTAAGCCCACAAATACAATTCAGTATTTCCTTGCTCTGAATTAAGCATAGGTTGTGACATTGACTTTCTCCCTGGGGAGGTGCAAAACCTGCATCAAAGTGTCTGAGGTGAAGCCCCTGCTGGACTGGCTGATTTGCTGGTTCTGCTGTTGTCTCAGAACACAGACAGATGGAACCTCTCCACCCCCAGGGATGTGATGCTGCAATAGTTCTATAGCATCTATTTGGAGGGTGAGAAGGTGGAGAATATCCTTGAAGGATTCTCTATAGTTTGGTAACTTCCAAGAGATGGCATTCACATAATTCCTACCATCCCCATCAGCAGCCAGACATGTGGGTGCCCCTTCAGTTCAGTCGCTCAGTCATGTCTGACTTTTTCTGACCCCATGAATCACAGCACACCAGACCTCCCTGTCCATCACTATCTCCGGGAGTTCACTCAGACTCACTTCCATCGAGTCAGTGATATGATCCAGGCATCTCATCCTCAGTCGTCCCCTTCTCCTCCTGCCCCCAATCTCTCCCGGCATCAGAGTCTTTTCCAATGACTCAACTCTTCATATGAAGTCACCAAAGTACTGGAGTTTCAGCTTTAGCATCATTCCTTCCAAAGAAATCCAGGGATGACCTCCTTCAGAATGGACTGGTTGGATCTCCTTGCAATCCAAGGGACTCTCAAGGTCTTCTCCAACACCACAGTTCAAAAGCATAAATTATTTGGCACTCAGCCTTCTTCACAGTCCAACTCTCACATCCATACATGACCACCGGAAAAACCATAGCCTTGACTAGATGGACCTTAGTCGGTAAAGTAATGTCTCTGATTTTTAATTTCCTGTCTAGGTTGGTCATAACCTTTCTTTAGAAGAGTAAGTGTCTTTTAATTTCATGGCTGCAGTCACCATCTGCAATGATTTTGGAGCCTAATCAATCAATTAATCAATCAATAAAGTCTGACACTGTTTCCACTGTTTCCCCATCTATTTCTCCTGAAGTGATGGGACCAGATGCCATGATCTTCATTTTCTGAATGTTGAGCTTTAAGCCAACTTTTTCACTCTCCTCTTTCACTTTCATCAAGAGGCTTTTTAGTTCCTTTTCACTTTTTGCCATAAGTGTGGTGTCATCTGCATATCTGATGTTATTGATATTCCTCCTGGCAATCTTGATTCCAGCTTGTGTTTCTTACAGTCCAGCGTTTCTCATGATGTAATTTGCATGTAAATTAAATAATCAGGGTGACAATATACAGTCTTGATGTACTCTTTTTCCTATTTGAAACCAGTCTGTTGTTTCATGTCCAGTTCCAACTGTTGCTTCCTGACCTGCATACAGATTTATCAAAAGGCAGGTCAGGTGGTCTGGTATTCCCATCTCTTTCAGAATTTTCCACAGTTTATCATGATCCACACAGTCAAAGGTTTTGGCATACTCAATAAAGCAGAAATAGATATTTTTCTGGAACTCTTTTGCTTTTCCCATGATCCAACTGATATTGGCAATTTGATCTCTGGTTCCTCTGCCTTTTTAAAACCAGCTTGAATATCAGGAAGTTCATGGTTCATGAATTGCTGAAGCCTGGCTTGGAGAATTTTGAGCATTACCTTAAATAACATTAAAACTCTAAAACAGTGTTAAACTGGAATGTTCCTTGTGGACCTTTTCACTTCTGGCAATCATCTTGACCAATCAGCTAGAGGAGTGAAGATTCGCAACAAAGATAATCATCAAGTACCTGATTAAGGAGCACCATGATGACACTGGCATTTTCCACAAGTACCTCAAATAACTTTCAGAGAAAAGCTGTTGTTCACCCTGGTTTCATTTCCAGCCTGATAAGCCCAAGAGAGCCAAGGCAGGAGGACTCTGTCATGCTCCATGAACGAGGATCCGGAAGACCCACTTGAGCGAAAATGGATGGATGGACAGATCTGCCCCATTGAACATTAGGAAGAGCTAGCCAACTTCACAGAGACTTCCTGGGGAAACAGGAAACTGCAGAGGTCTAAGCCTGGGATGTTTCCATGGGAACTCAGCATGCAGGGGATCTAAGGATGCAGGAGGGACCACTGTCTTCAAATGATCTAAAAACAGGAAGTATCAGCCAAAAAGTCTTTTTGAGTGAGGCCGGGGACTGGCCTTTCTCCACCTCCAGCTCCATAGAGTCTGTTTGTGCAGAGGACTCACTGAACACAGAAGCATTAGGGGATCATCTGCATGAAGATGTGCTCTTCCTGCCCAGTGTGAGGTCCGACCAGGACGACTCCCAGGACCCAGGCGTGAGTCATTCAGGGGGACATTTCTAACTGTTATTTTGTTGCACAGGCTGGTGCAGCCTATGAGCTTATTTAAGGGTGGGAAGAGCTCATTACCTCCCTAGTGGCAGAACTCTATCTGAGACTGCAAAGCATCTTCTCCCCAGGGCTTCCCTGGGGGTCTTTTGAATGCATCTGTGCCCAAAGACACCCTAGAGATGCTGGAAGATAATCCTCCTTGGCTTCTGGAGGAAGACCACAGACTGGCTGGTCCTTAGAGGCCCCAGATTGAGAAGAAGCCCTGGGGACCCAGACTCCAGCAGACAAGATCTCACCTAGAGTTCCAGTATGTCTGTCCTCCCCCAACTCTGGAGTCAGATCTCTTCTTACTCTGGAATAGTCTAACCTCTCTATGAGCACACTGTGCTTCTTCCTGTGCCTGGCAACACAGCTTCAATGACATCTCAACTAAGCAAAGAGGCTCCCTCCTTCTCCCTCCACTCTGAAGACTTGCCAGATATCCAGGTCATAATAGCTCTACTCAGTTACTACTGATGGTGATGCTTCCAGAGGTAAAGCAGCAGTAGGGTAGATTGGATAGGGGCTGGGAGGTTGAGGGTCCACTCCAAGCAGGTGGGAGTGCAGAACTTGTCAGAAGGTGGCCCAGAACAAGAGAGAGGAGGAAACAGCAGAACTAGGGGCCTGGTCTCCTGCATCTCATTTGCTGGAGCAGTGTCAGAATCACTGAGGGCATTGAAGCCTGCACTTGGGGGCTGGGAGTGTCCCCAGGTGGTAGGGACAGAATAAGAGAACAGAATGATCAAACAGTTAGCTCCATACTCCATTATGGAACTGTAAATAAAAAAGAAATATTACAGGGTTTTGGGAGAACACAATAAGACTAATGACACTCAACAAAGTAATGGGAAAATTCTGAAGCATGTAGGTTTGCTCGATTCATAAAGCAAAACAAGTTGCTTAGCATCAAAGCCAGGTTGCCATGCTTAAATCAAGCTAACTTGCTTAGCAATAAAACCATGCAACAGAAACTTGAAACATGGACCAAAACAATACAACAGTGGTGGCATGAGACTTCTATACTGCCTAGTGGGCTCTATGAGTTAATAACTCCCAAAACATGCTGTTTGACCCCTAAGCCACATTATTTCCAGAATGTGCCCCCAAACAATAACAATAGCAGAAAACAAGACCTACAGCTTGCCCAGTGGTCATCAAGTTAATCACTCCCCAAAACAGGCTCTGTGCATTAAAAAAAAAAAAAAAATCACTAATGGAAAAGTTACTTTTCAAAATGAAAACCTGCATTGTACTGAGACCTGAAAATAGTTTTCTCACATAATATGACAGGGAAGTCTAGTGTACTGCAGTCCATGGGTTCGCAGAGAGTTAGATACGACTGAGCAACTGAACTGAACTGAACTGAACTATGATAGTCCTAGCCTGACCATATAGAGTGGGACAAGTAAAGTTGCTGCCCTACCTGAAGGAGGCACTGATGACGGAAACATACCATCTGCTCAAGAAAAAGACCTTTCCACCCTCCCCTCTTCCTCTAATTATGAAAATGTAACTGTGTACTTAGGGAAACACAATGCGTGTGAAACTTCCAAGCGTCCCACTCTAAAAATCAGTTCTTTTCTAACACTTCACTTCTCACCTAATTTCTTTCTAGTACTAAGTATTAGTCTCTCAGTGGTGCCTGACTTTTTGTGACCCCATGGACTGTAGCCCACCAGGTTCCTCTGTCCATGGAATTCTTTAGGAAAGGAAAAAAAAAAAAAAAAACACTGGAGTAGATTGCCATTTCTGACTCCAGGGGCCTTCCCAACTGTACATGAAGGAGACATCATTAATATGCATTAGAGGATACCCCCGGTTAACCTGTACCAGAAAACTGCCTCTTGAGTCTTTAAATTCTATACCAATTCTTACCTATCCTGGCCAATTGTTTATTTATTTAGGTTTTAAGGTGAATGGCCTGAGGCTATTTGTTCCATCATGACATATAAAGGACTGTGATGTCAGAACTCTTGGGATCCCTGGAAACAACACCTAATGGTTTCACAGAGTCCAACAGTTTTTCTTTGCTTGGGGGAGATACCAGTGGCCATCCCCGCTTCCTTCTTCCAAAGGCTCAGGGAGGGAGCATTTAGACTGGACACATAGGTGAGAGAGGCACAGAGAGATGTGGGTGGGGGCAGCCTGGGAGGGGATGTTTCTAATATTTACAAAGTGGCTGGAGTGGAGGGGAGGGTAGGAATCATTTTCAGTGACTGGGACAAACATCTCAGAAAACTATCATGTTCATCTAATTAGAACTATGTATGAGAGAGGTGACATCCTGACTACTTGGGGTACTCAGAGGCCAGCTTGCCTGCCAATGGACCAGACCCAGTGGCTGCAACTGGTAACCTTTTGTCTCTGGTCTCCTTCTGACATGGACAAGTGTCCAGAGTGCCCCAACCTGTAAGGAACAAGAGATTTTATTGACCATCTCCCCTTCCCTCTCTCTTTCTTCTCCTTAACCCTTCCTATCCTTCCTTGTTTTTCTAGTCCCCCGGTCCTGGATGCAGGAATCTGGTTGAAGGGCCCTCAGCCTGAGCTGAGGATTGGAGACTGATCACCTCCTCTTGGCAGAAAACTTGAATTCTGATTCTGGTCTGGTCCGATTTCTGGTAGGGCTGAGTTCCAGTCCTCCCTTCTCTGGAGGCCCAGGGAAAAGTATCATAATGCCTGGGTATCTGTAGGTGGCAGAAGATGTCTGTAAGACTACCTCTTTTGCCACCCCCACCCCCCAACATCCTCCCTCTTCTTCTTTCAACGTGGCTTCCTTTACTCTTTTGAAATCTTTGATGTTAGTACTTGGATTATTGTATTTAAGGGCTTCCCTGGTGGTGCAGAGGTTAAAATATCTGCCTGCAATGTGGGTGACCTGGGTTTGATCCCTGGGTTGGCAAGATCCACTGGAGAAGGAAATGGCAATCCACTCCAGTATTCTTGCCTGGAGAATCCCATGGATGGAGGAGCTTGGTGGGCTACAGCCCATGGGTCGCAAAGAGTCAGACATGACTGAGTGACTTCACTATGAGAGAGGTGATGTACAATGCAAACATCACTAACACTATTTTGCTAGGTGACATACAACACAAGTATAACAAATGCTGTTTTATATTAGATATAAAAGTTAACAGGGTAAACCCTAAGAGTTATCATCAAAAGGAAAATATTTTTTTCTATTTAATTTTGTATCCATATGAAATGATGAATGTTCAGTAGACCTCCTGTGATCAGTACTGCAAGATGGTTGTAAGTGGACTTATGATGCTGAACCCCTTAAACTTACACAGGACTATATGTCAATTCTATTATTATCTCAGTAAGACTGAAAAGAAAAAAAAAATCATGATCTTTCAGTCAGGGTTACTGAACAAAAGAAAAGCAAGCAAGTCTCAAAAATAATGACAGGCAAACCTGATCAGTACAGTGGAGCAGGGCCACCAGGGTCACAACTCATTTGAAACTTCAAAGCCAACCTTCATAATATAAGGCACAATTATGTTATTTTTCCATGGTCAATCCTTATTTTTATAAAGTTAAGAAACCTGTTATACTAAATGTTGTAAATGTTTGTTGTTGTTCCATTACTCAGTCCTGTCTGACGCTGAGACTCCATAAACCTTAGCACACCAGGATTCCCTGTCCTTCATTGTCTCCCAGAGTTTGCTCAAATTAATGTCTACTGGACAGTGATGCCATCCAACCATTTCATCCTCTGTCATCCCCTTCTCCTTTTGTTTTCCATCTTTCCCAACATCAGAGCCCTTTCCAAGGAGTCAGCTCTTCTCATCAGGTGGCCAAAGTTTTGGAGCTTCAGCTTCAACAGCCCTTCCAGTGAATATTCAGGATTGATTTCCTTTAGAATTAACTGGTTGTAAATGTTTAGAGAAATAAAAATAGTAAAGCTATTTTCTTAAGTACTCTGTGATTTCAAGCATTGATAATTAAAGTGTTTCATTTCATTGCAAAAGAAAAAAACAATCAGCAAGGATTCCTCTCAACTCTGCTTCCTTCCTTCTCAGCATATGACTTTCAGCTGGGGATGAGGATCTTTCCTATGCATGACCTGGCCAACTGTCACCCTACTTCCTAAGCCTGGATCTGTTTCCAATGTCTCATTATTTGCACTTTCTGGCTTGATACTATCTCCAAGTTTCTTTGTCACTACAAAGTGAAGTTATATTTGGTGGCATCATTACCTCTGAGACATCTTCACTTCTTTTGTCAAAAACAAGCTCTTTATTTAAGTTTTTTTTTCCAGGGGATGGGGAATGAGATCCTGAAGCTGGGTTCTAAATCAAAATAACAATACTTCCTATTTGGCAGAATTTAAATCACCAAGTTTTTCACTTTCCTCATCTCAGGTTCTTCCTCAAAAACTGAAACAGCATCAGCAGGGGGCTTACCGTGCTTTTTCCTTTTCACAGGCAAGGGCTGGGGCTCAAGAGAGTGTCACAGAGGGATCCACAGAGAGTGACAGAAAATGATGCCTCTGCCAGGTCCAGACCTCCCTAAGCCATCCCTGGGCCAGTCTGGTAGGGCAGTGTGCCCAGAAAAGTCTCTGAGGACTGGAATACCCTACTCTGTTTGTGGGCAGTGAAAAGCTTAGGGACTACCAGAGCACAGAACAGCAGCCTCCTTCCAAGGGACACCACCCACCACAGTCTAGGGACTTAGCAGATCTGTGGGTACTGCCAGGTCATCCAGGAGGATGGGGCAACTGTGCAATATTCAGGGAGAAGTCCAGAAAGGCCTAGATTTACACCTTACCTCAGGCCAACATCTGTGTTCCAAGGGCTCAGGCTTAGGCCATCTCCCAGGAGAAAACCTGCCAATACTGCCTGCCCGCCATAGGGGCAAGTAGGCAAGTTCACTGATGGGGTGTCCCCAGCAAGATCTGGGAAGGAGCTTTGCACAGAGGTCCATCCCATAGGTGAGGCAGGAGGTATGAAGGGTGTGGGGACACTGGTCTGGTGCCATGACTGCAGAAGCAGAGCTCTGGGACTCTCTCCCTTGGCCTGGGCTCTGATCACACTCTATCTGCATTCTTTCCCTGACCTTGCTGTGAGTACAAGCACCCCTTGCCTTTTTTGTGAGGTTTCAGAGATGGACCAGCACTGCAGCATAATCATTTGCTACCTACAGAGTCTTGCAGTTTGAAATATCACTCTTTGTACTGTTTGCAGAACACGTATGTTGGGTATCAGGACAATAGGATGGATTGCTTAGCTTGATCCTCTTGCTGCTCCCAGCCACACAGGTCTGGGAGACTGGGCAGGCTGGGATGTGTTCTCACATGGAGAACAGAACAGGCCTTTTGAAAGGGCCTCAATAGGGTAAATAGACCAACGTGCATGTCTCCAGCAATGGTGACCCTTGGAACTTAATGGGGAGCTGTCCTTAGCATCTCCCTGGCAGACATTAAAACAAGTTAAAGGGAGATCCCTCATGCAATTAGAGCATGCCGCGTTTCTCCTTCCTGCAAAGTGTGGCCAAGCTGCTCAGGTCTGTGCACTGTTCATGTCTGTCCAGCGAGGGATGGAGGGTCAACCATCCCCTTCTGTGGTTCAACAGTGACCGCCCACTGTTGGCTTTCAAGTTTGAGAAAGCTCTCTCCGAAGGTGTGCAATAAAACAGTCTGATCTCCCATTGTTGGAATTCAATCAGGAGGAGAAGGGCTTACCTGAACACCAAGGATAAGTGTCTCTTCTAAGTGCTACTGTCTAGAGAGTGGTAGAAAGCAAGAGCACCACTTAGAGAGATGGAGACACAGAGACACCAGACCGTGGTACACACAACACAGAAGAATTGCCCAAAACAGTGCTATGTATGAAGCAGAGACACAGAGAGCTCTGTACCCTAAGGCTCTGGTGTCTCTGAACAGTGGAGATCAACTATAGCAAACAGTGGGGTATTTCCCTACTCCTGTAGCATCTGGACAGTAACAGGCTCTCTGTCCCATGAACAAAAGTAGCCAGCCACTTGGCGCCCCAGCAAATCATTTGGATACTCAGGGAGAGCTCCCAGTTATTGACGGTCCCATGGTACACAGAAGTGTGCTGTTCGGATTGCGGAGCAGGAACCTGTGGTTGCAATTTCCAGAGTCAGGTCAAAGTCAGTGCCTGGGGCTACCCCAGGCAGATGCAAAACCCTCTACTTCCCTGGAATAGAATCTGGCCACGTTGGGGCGCTGGAGAACAGGAAAAGGGGAAGATTCCCTCTGGTCCAGGGGTGTGTCCCTAAGGGTGCCACCCACTACCCTGTCGGCCATTGGTCTAGATTTGCGCCAGCAGCCTGTGCATGAGTCACAGCCTAGGGCCCTGCCTGTTCAGCTGATCTCCCAGAGCCCATTCACGCTGTCCTGGGCTTTCCGGCACTCTTTTCTTCTGCCTCAGGCTACCTGCAACATACCAGCTCCCACCTCCCCACCATCTCCATCACTCCCCGCCCCCAAAGAGCTAGTGGGTCCCACAGGTTTACTACAGCCTGGGCCGCCATGATGCACCTTTTGTTGTGCTACTATTTGCGTCCCTTCACATCTGTCCCAGCTCGGGGTCATGGCCAGGGCCAAGAAGAGCGTGAGAGGCTGTCAGAGAAAGGCAGGAGCATCCTGGGATCCCTGAACTTCTTAGTTGTGAGCCCGGGTGCTCACGGGGCAGAGGCCCTCATGGCCGCTGTTGTGATGCTGTGCACGGCTGGGACCTTGCAGCCACCAGTTATCACACAAGGTGCAGAGGCCAACCTTCTCAGGGTGGAGGCAGTGGAGGGCTGTGAGGCGCTGGTGGACAGAGACGTGGCGGGGATTGGGCGGGAGTTCCAGCTGCTTGTGGAAGAATCATGGAGGAGGTGGAGGTTGTGGCGGATGAGGAGCAGGAACAAGGGCCCTCCCAGGAGCTAGGGAAGAAAACGGTAGAGGAGCAGGGCCAGGAAAGACCAGGAGGCCCGAGTGAGCCCCTGGCACTGAGGCTTAGGTACTGCACGCACTGGCCACCCTGCAGGTGGAACTGAGCACTGAGCGTGAGAAAAACCGCAGGACCGGAGCCAGGAGCCAGGAGCATCAGCCCTAGTCTGGGGTGGAAGAAGGTTCCGGGGTGTTGCAGAACGTTTGGGTTCGTGCTCAAGAAACATCAGAGGAGGAAGCATTACTTAGTTTAGAGGAGTGCCATCATCCAGGGCATCCCTGGCTTCTGGGCCAAAGCTGTATCCTTTCTGCTGTTCCTTGGGGTCCACTGCTCAGGAGGAGAAGGAGGAGGAGGAGGGGCAGGAGCAGGAGAAGGAGGAGTCGGGGCAAGGGCACAGGAAGGGCGCGGGAGGCCCGTGGAGGAAGTGTGGTCCTGGGCAATTGACAGGCTCCAAAGGTACAGCTGAGTCTAGTCTAGGCAGGGCCACACATGGAAGTGTCTCAACCATGCCTTCGCATGTCCCTTTGGGCCTGCATCTGAGGAGGAGCAGCACCTGAGGCCTCTAATTCAGAAATGAATGGAGACAGTACACCAGAGCAGCCTCAGCAGGCAGTTTATGTTGTAAATGTGGATGATCCCGGAGCATGATAGCTGAGACATGGGAGTTGCACATGTGCGTGTGTGTGCACACACACACACAAACACACACACACATGTACATGTACACATACACACACACACACCAACTCCTTTGCTGTCAGACAAGGTTTGGCACAAGGACTGCAAGCCTCATGATGTAAGCAGTGACATGCACTACTCAGAATACATAGGTCTGGAGGAGAACAATAGCTGTCAGAAACTGCCCCTGCTTGGGGAATGCAGACCACCTGAGATGCACTCCACCACAAGGAACCCAGAGCCATGAACATGTCTGATGATATGGCAATGCCTGAGGACATCCATGGTGGCCAGGTAAGCAGCAGTGCCCAGCATCCTTGCAGATGCCTGTTCCAGTGTCCTTCCACCCCAGACTACAACTGATGTTCCTGGCCCTTCTTGGCTCAGCATGTGGCCTGAATGGCTGCTTGATCTATAGCAGATTATGAACTACCCTCAAGTTTCTGTTATGATCAGCAACCAAGATAAAGACTCTCTTGGTTACATGATTGACTTGAAGGTCAATGAGGGAGACTGAGGATGGGTGGGTATGGGACTCGCAGGGTTTGGGTGGATCATCTTTTCCATGTTCCTGCACTGTGAGACTTTGGAAAGTCATTGTGGAAGCTGTTAATGCCTTCCTTGGAGACAAGCTGAGGCCTCTAGAAGCTTGAAACTTTTCCCTCTTCCATATCCTGGCAGGTGTATGTGTGGAGACATCACAGTCCTGCTGCCAGCTGATCTTTTCCTTTCAGGACAACCCCTACTTCTTGAACACGGTGATCATTAAGGAGTATTACCTTGACATCACTGGTAAAATGTGGCTCCTGAGGTAATGAATGTGGGTGTGCAAGTGTGTGGATGATCCACCTGAGGGATCCCCCCCCCATTCTACCCTGAATTTCTGCAGGGTATAGGGCACATTGTTCCACTCTGGTCCTCTGGATTTGGGACTTGAATCAGGAGCACCCAGCAGCAGGCTGGACACTAGGAGCCTTAAATTTCTCACTGGTTGTCAGGCCACAACTGCCCAGAATCGAACAGCATTGCTGAAGTGGGGTTGCTTTGGTACTGCACACAGTTTGTGATTGATATTGGAGGTCTTGGCTGCTCAAGGGAGGGCTTGGGGCCTGGTCAGCCTTGGGCTGACTTTGCTCATGTTACCAGCAGATCACTGGCGAGGATGTGTAGGATGATTGCCTGAAGTACTACCCCAGGGAGGAAGGTTCTTCCATGAGAGGTAACTGAAAGAAATACATGTGGTGAGGGGGTCTAGAGGTAGGCCCTGAAGGGACAGCTCTGTAGTAGCTGGGGCACTGTCCTTTCCCAAAAGGTGAAGCTCAGTCTCATGCAAGCTGGCTACAAAGCCTGAATTTGAGTAATGCATGTAACAGGTGACCTGCTGAGATTGGGGTCTTGGGGACTTGGTGTGTCTGTGAGTGAAGCAAGTCTCCCTCAAATCAGCTGTGGTTGTAGCATGAGAGTCCTAGGTGATATACTAGAGGCAGGGTGAATTATCCAGCATGAGAGTCCTAGGTGATACTACTAGAGGCAGGGTGAATTAAGTATCTTTGTCAGAATTATCCTTCCATAGGTCCTGCCTTCCCCCGGCCTACTGGTGCTCACTGAGTTTGAGATTGCTTGGGCCTTTCACTACTGCTCCTAACCCTGGGAAGTCCTATCATTGAATTGGCATCCTCTCTGGGGTCCCAGTGTGCCTGTGTGCTGCCTTTGAGATATTCTGTGAATTTCCACATCCACCACTCAGCATGTCACCACCACCACACATGTGCTGGAAATGGCATCAGGCTTCCTTAGGAAAATACAGAAGAGCCCAGGGAAGAGATGGACAGGGAGCCACAAGGGCAGGACTTGGTGCTGACTGACGCCATCCCCAACATTGCTGGACACGTCTTCAGCTCCTGAAACACCTGTGTTCCCTGTTTGCATTTGTGTCTCCATGTTGAGCGTGTGTGTATACATGTGTGTGCTTGAGATGCCTGTGTTTATGTGTATGTGTGTACGTGTCTGCCTAGGGCAGAAGCAGAGATGAAGATGACAGGAAAGGAGGTGCCAAGTAAGCAGAAGAAGAGGCATGAGGTGTCCCCTGTCTGAGGATGGTTGGTCACTGAATCTTGCAGTGACCATGTCCAGGATGGGAATGAGGAGAGGATGGCCAGTGATAACTCTGGACCATGGCTCAGGAAATCTTCAATTAGACTAAACACATAACTTGCTCACTATTTCTCCCACGTTGTTGAGTGTGCTTGGACTGGGAGGAGGGTACATGGTCTGAGGATTCAGCAAAAGCAAATCAGGTGGGGTGGGACTTCAAAACTAGTGCCTGTGGAGCCCTAGGTCTGTGGGGACATGGGCTGACCTGTGGAAATGCTGGACGTGGCTTTGGCGGGACCTGGGTTGGTGAGGAAGCTAAAGTCATGCAGAGAAGAGCAGAAGCCCAAAGGAGAAAGAGGCACAGATAGACTGCTGCACTGGAAATTTGTTCCACACATAAGAAGGAGACCCAGAAAGGTCCTGGGCCTGTGTTACCCAGGATCAGCCCAGCAGCCAGCACACTGTCTCCATGATGGTGGCTCACACTGGCATGATGTGACACAAAATGCAAGATGTGCTAAAGTAGGCCGTGCGTGTAAAACCACAGGCATGCTAGGAGAGACAGGGTGTGAACTTGGCATGTCGCCAGGCACTTCCAGCTTCCCTGGCCGTGCAGAAAGGTGAGGAAAACACAGGTGTCTGCCGAGGTGTGCCTATGAGGGAGGGAACAGGGAAGAGGCAAGGATAGTGGGGTAATTGCATGTCCCAAGGGACCTCGGGAGAGTAGGAGACAGGGAAGGCCCTGAGGACAGTTCAGAGCCTGCTGGTTTTCAGGGTCCAGGGGCTAGTCAATAGCTGCCATGCCAAAGATACCCCATGGCTCATACTTAAAGTCCTGACATGGATTCCTTCTTTCCTCTGGGATCTTTCCCGTTTGTGGGGGCCAGAGGGCAAAGGTGTGTGTCTGCATGTGAGGGAGGATTCTTGCAGTCTCGCTGAGCAGAATCTCTGATTTTGTCATAGGGGATCTACACAAAATGACACAGAGAAGGACACTGCCTTCCAGGGTACCATCTTGGATGTCCTTGGACCCAACCAGGGACTGGCTTCCTTGGCACATGAACTGTGTAGGTAGACAGGGATGCCTGACTATAGGGATTCCTACCTGGGTCTAAAGAGAGCAACTGAAAGAGAATCTTTGCATTTAGCAAATCAATGTGCCTGGGTGATTCAAGGCCTCTTGGTACATTTGAGATAAAAAAGCTGCTTTCTGCCCAAGGAAGGCATGAACTATGGGCCCAGAAAGGGCAGATTTCCTAGGGCATGATCTGTTTGGGGACTTTGTGTGTCTGGGTGGTGTTAAACAGAAGGGAGGATGTGTAGGGATGCCACCTTATCTCTATGGCTTCGGGTTCCATATCTGGTATTGGAAGAGAGCATGTATCCATGTGCAGCTTCTTCACAACAGTGGATCAGACCCAGGCCTGTCACAGTCTCTTGGGGCTATTGGAGGCTCGGGAATCTCTGTCCTTTTCCTGCTACAGGGAGACAGCGCTTTGGGGCACAGGTAGACAGGTGCACACAGAAAGCTACACTGATAGGAAGACCAGGGGTCTCACTCAGAATGTTGTGGGCCCTAAGTGGTGCTGGGCTAGCAACAGTGGCAGAACATTGACAAGGAATGACCTAGATAGGTGCATACCGAGAAAGTGGTTCTCCAAGTCAGCTGAGCCCAGAGGTCCTTGTTTTCTGGTTACCTTAAGGAATGTACAGACAATGGATCAGGGCAACGTGACTAGTACTGTGAAGCTCTCCAAGGTGATGGGAGAATGCAGAACACAGGTGTGTGTCACTCAGCAGTCCAATGTGAGTGCTTTCAACCCTTCCCCTGTTCTGCAGGTTGGTCCCTGTCATGAGCAAATGCCAAGATTTTGTAACCTTTGAGGATAAGTCACAGAGTTAGAAGTGCAACCTGACATGATCAATGAGCAAGTGAAAGAAAATAACCAGGACAAAGAAGTCAGGTGCTTACCACAACTGATGTTGGAGAAGAAAGCTTTTACATCTGCATATGTGGAAGTTTCCTCAGGAATGTTATTGTGTACATGTGCATGTATGTGAGTAGGCGCATAAGCGCCTTCTAGTATGCCTGTGAGTATGAGCTGTCGGAAATCACCTAGCCAGGTGATGGAAGTTGGATAGTACAAACATGAAAGTCATGGAAAAGGTATGTAGACTCTGGCCAGCAGAAGTACTGAAGCCAGGGAATTGATCCTCATTATTACACTGAGAAAGCAAGTCTAAGTGGAATCACAGTGGTTCAGCTGGTTTGCCTGGCAGAAAGGAGACACAGGTGAAAGCACCTGGGGTCAATCAGTGAGACTGCAGAAGAGCCAAAACACAGAAAAGGCTGTAATCCAGACACAGAAGCTGCTCTGGGTGACCCCACAGCCACTTAAACACCCAGCTACAAGGGCCTTTCCATCCTTCTAGAGTGCCAGGCATTTTTTCACTGACCCTGAGAGCCCCTTGCCTTCTCTGTGATGTTGCAGAGATTGACCAGCACTGCAGCATAAGCACCTGCAACCTTCAGAGTCTCCCAGATTGAAACATCACTCTTTATACTCTCTGCAGAACACATGTATCAGGTATCGGACTATAGGATAGAGGGCTAGGCTTGATCCTCTTACTGTTCTTGGCCACACAGGCTTGGACAACTGGGCAGGGTGGGGGATGTGTCCTCATATGAAGAACAGAATCACTTTGAAAGGATTTTAATAGAGTAAATAGCAGATATGCATGTCTCCAACACTAGTGAGTCATGGAACTTAACCCAGAGCTGTCCTTAGCATCTCTCTGGCATGTATTTGAACAAGGTTCAGGGAGTTCTTTCATGCCAGCAAAGCATGCCCCGTTTCTCCCTCTGTGAAAAGTGTGACCAAGCTGCCTCAGGCCTGTGTATCATTCACATCTGTCTGGAGAGTGAGGGAGGGTCGCCAGTCCCCTTCTGTGATTCAGCAGTGACCACTCACTGTTGCCTTCAAGTTTGAGAAAGCACTCTTTAAACGTCTGATGTCCCACTGGTGCAACTCACTCAGGAGAAGGGCCTACCTGTATGCCAAGGATAAGTGTATTTTCTGAGCACTGGTGTCCAAAGAGTGGCAGACAGCAACAGCTCCACTTAAACAGACAGAGACACACAGATTCTAGCCCCTGGTACACACACGGAAGGATTGCCCAAAACAGTGCTATTCCAGAAGTAGAGATAAAGAGATTCTGAAACCTAAGGTTCTAGTGTTCCTGAACAGTGGAGGTCAACTGTAGCAAACGGTGGATATTTTCACTAGTCCCCTAGTGTCTGGACAGCAACAGGCTCTCTGTCCAGTGGAAAAAATTATCCAGCCACTTGGTGCCCCTGTACATCCTTAGGATACTCAGGGAGAGATCATAGTTATTGACGGTCCTGGGGGACACAGATGTACTGTTCAGATTCTGGAGCAGGAAAATGTGGCAGTAATTTCCAGAGCCAGGTCAATGACAGCACCTGAGGTAGCTGCAGATGAAAAACCCATTATTTACCTGGAGCAGAATCTGGCTACTTGGAGATGCTGGAGCCCAGGAACCTGTTAAGATGCACTCTGGTCTAGGGTCATTTCCATAAGAGTACTGCCCACTACCCTCTTGGCCGCTGGTCTAGATTTGGACCTGCAGCATGTGTGTGGCTCACAGCCTAGGGCCTCGCCTGTTTGGCTTATCTCCCAGGGCCCATTATCCCTGTTATGGGCTGTCTGTCACCCCTTTCTTCAGCCTCAGGTGACCCCAAACACACCAGCCTCTACCTCCCGACCATCTCCCTCACTCCCCAACCCCAAGGAGCTAGTGGGTCCCACAGGTTTACTGCAGCCTGGGCCACCATTGAGCACCAGATGCTGTGCTATTAGGTCGAATCCCTTCACATCTGTCCCAGCTCGGAGTCATGGCCAGGGCCAAGAGAAGCATGAGAGGAAGTCAGAGGAAGGCAAGAGCATCCCAGGACCCTGGCCTTCTTAGTTGCAAGCCCAGGGCTGAAGGGGAAGGGGCCCTGCAGCCTCCCTTGCTGATGCTGTGTGCAGCTGGGACTTTGCAGCCATAAATTTTCACACCAGGCGAAAAGGCCACCCTCTTTAGGGTGGAGGCAGTGGAGGATGGCAAGGCCCTGGTAGATGGAGACGTAGCAGGGATTGGGTGGGAGTCCCAGCTGCTGGCAGAAGACATCATGAGGGAGATGGAGCTTGTGGTGGATGAGGAGCAGGAACAGAGGCACTTCCAGGAGCCTGAGGATAAGACAGTGGAGAAGCAGGGCCTGGAAAGACCCAGAGGCCCGAGTAAGAATCTGGAGCTAAATGCCCTGCTGGCACTGGAGGCCATGCAGGTTGAACTGAGCTCTGAGTAATAGAAAAAACACAGGGCCTATGTTCAGTTCAAGTGCAAGAACCATCAGATGAGAAACATCACTTGACTCAGAGAAGCACCATCATCCAGGGCATCACTGTATTCTGAGCAAAGACTGTATCCTTTGTGCTGCTCTTTGGGTTCCCCTGCTCAGGAGGAGGAGGGGCAGGAGCAGGAGGAGGGATGGGTGAAGGCACAGGAAGTGCGCTGGAGGCCCCTGAAGGAAATGTGATCCTGGACAATTGGCAGGCTACAAAGGCACAGCAGAGTAGAATCTGGGTGGGACCACAACTGTAAGTGTCACAGCCATGACTCTGAGTGTCTCCTCCAGGCCTGCATCTGAGGAGGAGCAGCTCCGAGGCCTCTAAGTCAAGAATGACCAGAGACAGTACACCAGAGCAGCCTCAGCAGACTGTTGTTTTAAATGTGGATTATCCTGGAAATAGATGAGACATGGGTGTCATAGACACATACGTGTATGCAGACACACACACACACATCAACCTCTTTGCTTTCAGACACGGTTTGGCCCAAAGACAGCAAATTTGACCATGTAAGCTGTGACATGCATACACAGCATAAAAGGTCTGGAGTAGAACAGTAGAGGTAAGAAACAGCCCCTCCTTGGGGAATATAGACCACCTTAGATGCAGACACCACAAGCAACCTAGAGCCATGAGAGTGTCTGATGATATCACAGGGCCTGAGGACATCAGTGTTGGTCGGGCAAGGGGAAGTGTGCAGCATTCTTGCAGATGCCCGTTCCAGGGTCCTTCTTCCACCCCAGACTAGGGCTGATACTACTGGCTCTTCTTTGCCTGGCATGTGGCCTGAATGTCTCCTTGACCTAAAGCAGATTATGAACCACCCTCAAGTTTCCATCATGATAAGCAACCAAGATAAAGACTGCAGCTGGCCCAGGCAGTAGCCTGAATTTTGACAGGCCTGCCTGTTTCATGGACTGGCTGAGCTGTTCCCAATACCTAGGTTTGAGGGAGGAATAAGGGATGTTTCCAAGTGGTGTATAAAAGCAAGGATCTTACATATCTGAGTGACATACAGGGGTATGAATAGCCTCTGTTTTCACTGTTTCCCCATCTATTTGCCATTAATTTATGGGACAGGATACCATGATCTTAGTTTTCTGAATGTTGAGCTTTAAGCCAACTTGTTCACTCTCCTCATTCACTTTGATCAAGAAGATCTTTAATTTTTCTTCACTTTCTGCCATAAGGATGGTGTCATCTGCATATCTGAGCTTATTGGCATTTATCCCATCAATCTTGATTCCAGCTTATGCTTTATCCAGCCCAGTATTTCTCTTGATATAAACTGCATAGAAGTTTAATATGCCTGTTGACAATAGACAGGCTTGATGTACTATTTTTCCTATTTGGAACTAGTCTATTGTTCAATTTCCTGTTCTAATTGTTGCTTCCTTACCTACATAGAGATTTCTCATGAGGCAGATCAAGTGGTCTGGTAATCTCATCTCTTTCTTAATTTTCCATAGTTTATTGTGATTTTTGGTGCTCCAAAATCACTGCAGATGGTGATTGTAGCCATGAAATAAAAAGATGCTTACTCCTTGGAAGAAAGTTATGACCAAACTAGACTAGAATATTCAAAAGCAGAGATACTACTTTGCCAAAAAGGCCCATTTAATTAAGGCTATGTTTTTCCAGTGATCATGTATGGATGCGAGAGTTGGACTGTGAAGAAAGCTGAGCACCAAAGAACTGATGCATTTGAAATGTGGTGTTGCAGAAGACTCTTGAGAATCCCTTGGACTTCAAGGAGATCTAACAAGTCCATTTTGAAGGAGGTCAGCCCTAGGATTTCTTTGCAAGGAATGATGTTAAAGCTGAAACTCCAGTAATTTGGCCACCTCATGAGAAGAGTTGACTCATTGGAAAATAGTCTGATGCTGGGAAGGATTGGAAGCAGGGGGAAAAGGGGACAACAGAGGATGAGATGGCTGCATGCCATCACTGACTCGATAGACATGAGTCTGAGTGAACTCCGGGAGATGGTGATGGACAAGGAGACCTGGCGTGCTGAGATTCATGAGGTCACAAAGAGTCGGACATGACTGAGTGACTGAACTGAACTGATTATGATCCATACAGTCAAAACATATATATATATATGTAGATATATATAAGATATATATATATATCTTACATGTGGCCTGAATGTCTCCTTGACCTAAAGCAGATTACATATATATATATATTTTTTTTTTTTCTGGAACTTTCTTACTTTTTTGATGATCCTTCAGATGTTGGCAACTTGATTTCTGGTTTCTTCTCCTTTTGAAAACTAGCTTGAACGTCTGGAAGTCATAGTTGATGTATTACTAAAGCCTGGCTTGGATAATTTTAAACATTACTTTGGTAGTGTGTGAGATGAATGCAATTGTGTGGTGCCGGGAGCCACCAAGGGAGATCCCACACATGACAAAGTCATGTGGAAAAGAACTGTTAAGCAAGGCTTCAGAGCTCAAGGGGCTCCCTAGGCTTTCTCAAGCATCTACCCCAAAAGCAGAATCTGTCTGTTTTACTATTTCATGATTTTCACCAACTGTTAGAGGCATGGAAATCCTAAAACGTAGAGGCTTTCAAAGAGTTAAAAGTTATTAGAGTGGTGCTGATGTAGGATTTCATTATTGGGTCAATGCTTGTTGCTAAGTTCCTATGTCTCTTATCCACTGTGCACCTGGGAATGTGCTAGTTAACATAGTGAGAATGTAAGAAAAACAAGTATAGCCTTGAATTTAACCATATCAGACTTTTGAGCTAATTGGTTCTTTCTTGTAACTCACTGCACCTTTGCTCTGTGAAAAATATAACTCTGTTTGGCATTTTCTGAGGCTGACATAGATTAGAAATATAAAGAAAAAACACTTTGAGGGAAAATAAGTTTTCTGGCTGAGCAGCCTTTATCAAAAGAGGGTCCTCAAATGTTCACAGGCCTCCAAGGCCAGAAGATACTGTACATAACACCCTTTGTGAAAAAGATATGCAAAAAAAAAAAAATGCTGGTTTTGAACTGCTGGAATGTTGGGCTGACTCTGTATGACCATGCATCTTTCATTTCCCTCTAGGTACAAAAAAGGTATATAAGCACCTTTTGAAAAATAAAGCTTTGGCATTTACTCATCGAAGCAGCTTCATCTCCCTCATGTCAATTATTTTCTCCTCCTCTTACTCTTTCTTTCTGGCTAGTTCCCATTTGGAGTACAGAGTCTGCCATGCCTACTTATTTGCTTGGATTTCTAAGACCTGAATGGGAAGGCATCCTGCATCTTCACTCCCACGGGAGACTGGGAGGGAACCTGTGGCCTCACGTAGACGGTGCAAGTCTCTTGCCTTGAGACTTTATTGATTTTCTGTATAAACCAAGGAACATCAGCCTCTTTTCTTCTCTCCTCTATTTTCCTATCTTCAACATTCTTTCCTTATCTCTCTCTCTAAATCAATCACAATCGCCAATGCCGTTTCTCCATCAGGTTTCCCTGGATCATGCGGGGGCTGGACCCCAGCAGTGTGGTAGTTTGAGAATCTCTGCCATTGCCTTTCCTTTGGATTAGGAATGATAATTGACCATTTCCAGTTCGCTGGCCGCTGCTGAGCTTTCCAACTGTACTGGCATATTGAGTGCAGCATTGAGGCCTGGCGTGCTGCAATTCATGGTGTTGTGAAGAGTCAGACACGTCTGAGCGACTGAACTGAACTGGAGTGCAGCACTTTCATAGCATCATCTTTTAGGATTTGAAATAGCTTAATGAGAATTCCATCACCTCCACTAGATTTGTTCATAGTGATGTTTCCTAAGGCCCATCTCATTCCAGGATGTCTGCCTCTTAGTGAATCAACATTCTATCATGATTATCTGGATCATGAAGATCTTTTTTTGTACAGTTCCTCTTAGTATTCTTGCCACTTCTTCTTAACATCTTCTTCTCTTAGGTCCATATGGTTTCTATCCTTTACTGTTCACATATTTGCAAGAAATGTTCCCTTGGTATCTCTAAGTTTCTTGAAGAGATCTCTAGTGTTTTCCGTTCTATTGTTTTCCTCTATTTCTTTGCACTCATCCCTGAAGGAGTCTTTCTTTTCTCTCCCTGCTATGCTTTGGAACTGTGAATTCAGAAGCTAATATCTGTCCTTTTCCCTTTGCTTTTTTTTGTTGCTGTTGTTGGAGAAGACTCTTTTTTTTAATTTTTTTATTAATTTTTATTTGTTTAGTTTGTTTTGCTTTACAATACTGTATTCATTTTGCTACACATCGACATGAATCAGCCACGAGTATACATGAACTCCCAATCCCGACCCCCCCCTCCCCCCCCCACCCCCCCACAAGTAAGCATCTTTTAATTTTATGGCTGCAATCACCATCTGCAGTGATTTTGGAGCCCCAAAAGATAAAGTCTGACACTGTTTCCACTGTTTCATCATTACTCAAGATAACTTTTTAAATGAAGGGAAAATACCCACAGTTAATATCATACTTAATGGGAAGAACTGAATACTTTCCCCCTAAGATCAGAAACAAGATAAGGTGGTCTGCTCTCATCAGTCTAGTCAACATTGTACTGGAATTCTGGATGAGGAAATTAGGCGAGAAAAAGACACAAAAGGCATCAAAGGTGGAAAAGAATAGGTAAACTATATTAGCAGATGACACAGTGTTAAATAATCCACAAAAATAAACTACTTAAACTAATAAATGAATTTAGAAATCTCACAAAATACAGATCAATACATTTACTGAATTATTGTATATTTGCAATAAACAGTCCAAAAATGAAATTAACAACTCCAATGACAATAAAATAAAAAGGAATAAAATAGTTAGGAATATACATAACAAAAGAAGTTCAACACCTGCACACTGAAAACTACAAAACATCATTATGAAAAAAGGAGACCAAAATAGGGGGAGTGACCAAGATGGCAGAGTAGGAAGATCCTGAGCTCACCTCTTTCTACAGGAATACCAAAACTACAACTCACAGAGCAACTACCGATAAAAAAAACCCCGAAGATTAGCAAAAAAGCTCTTCTACAACTAGATATAAAGAATAAACCATGCAACATCTCTGGGGGCTCAGGGGTAAAGAATCCACCTGCCAATGCAGGAGACACGAGTTTGATCCCTGACCTGGGAAGATTCCAAATGCCATGGAACAACTCAGCCCATGCACCGTAGCTACTGAGCCTGTGCTCTGGAGCCCGGGAACCACAACTACTGAGCACAGCTGCTGCAACTAGTGAAGCCCGTGCCCTACAGCCCATGCTCTGCAACAAGAGAAGCCACCACAATGAGAGAAGCCCACGAAATGCAATGAAGAGTAGCCTTTGCTCACGGCAACTAGAGAAAGCCCGCACACAGCATGAAAGTCAGCAGAACTAAAAACCAATAAACAAATAGAAGAAATCTACCTGAGAAAGTGTTCAAGGCATTTCTCTGATAATGAGTGATGTTGAGCATCTTTTCATGTGTTTGTTAGCCATTCGTATGTCTTCTTTGGAGAAGTGTCTATTTAGTTCTTTGGCCCATTTTTTGATTGGGTCATTTATTTTTCTGGAGTTGAGCTGCATAAGCTGCTTGTATATTTTTGAGATTAGTTGTTTGTCAGTTGCTTAATTTGCTATTATTTTCTCCCATTCAGAAGGCTGTCTTTTCACCTTGCTTATAGTTTCCTTTGTTGTGCAGAAGCTTTTAATTTTAATTAGATCCCATTTGTTTATTTTTGCTTTTATTTCCAGTACTCTGGGAGGTGGATCATAGAGGATCCTGCTGTGATTTATGTCAGAGAGTGTTTTGCCTATGTTCTCTAAGAGTTTTGTAGTGTCTTGTCTTACGTTTAGATCTTTAATCCATTTTGAGTTTATTTTTGTGTATGGTATTAGAAAGTGATCTAATTCCATTCTTTTACAAGTGGTTGACCAGTTTTCCCAGCACCACTTGTTAAAAAGATTGTCTTTAATCCACTGTATATTCTTGCCTCCTTTGTTGAAGATAAGGTGTCCATAGGTGTGTGGATTTATCTCTGGGCTTTCTATTTTGTTCCATTGATCTATATTTCTGTCTTTGTGACCCTTTTGCCTTTTAATTACCTTCTTTTCATCATTTTGTAAGGCCTCCTCAGACAGCCATTTTGCTTTTTCCGATTTCTTTTTCGTGGGGATGGTCTTTATTACTGTCTGTTGTATAATGTCACAAAACTCCGTAGTTCATCATGCACTGTGTCTATCAGATCTACTCACTGAAATCTATTTCTCACTTCCACTGTATAATCATCAGGGATTTGATTTAGGTCATACCTTAATGGTCAAGGAGCAGGCACCTTTTAATCATGGCTGCAGTGGCTATCACTTTGATGTTAGTCCTTAATAAAAATTTAGTAATGTAGAGGATTTATATTAATTACCTGTTTCTTTCTCTTTATTCTGATGCCTGCCTTTGTCAATTAAGTCAAGAAGAATCATTTTATACTGATAATGCTTATGTCAATATTTTCTAGAGACAGTAGAATCAGGTGACCTCTTGAAAATTAGATATAATTGTTTTTAAACATTTGATGCTTTATCTTGAAACACAACTTTAAGAAAGTTGGAATAAGCATGAACATGTTCTCAAGCAAAAGTTTGTTAATGATCTACCTACTGTTTATTATCAGTAGAGTTAATGAGGGAAAGGAGAGCCATAATTTGATGAATACTCAGTGTTAGAGGTTGCTAAATCAGCACTTAGGGTGCAATTTGAAATGAGTTATTTTGATGTTCAAAGGTAGAGCATGCAGTCATGAAGACTAAGACTAAATTTTTTTCTCAAATTCGTGGATAACTTAAATATTCCCAGTAGCAAATAGCTTTTTGTGGTAATAACATTTGTGATTTTGGATTAACAGCTTCACTTTTGTTGATTTTTACTTGCTCTAACAGTAAGGAGGTAAATACATAAATGTAGCTGGAAGAGAATATAGACATTTAGAGATTAAGAGTCCTCTCATTTTCATGGAGAAAATTAATATATGTCACCTTGAGACAGCTTTCATTCGTTACAATAGGTGATTTTTTTTTTTTTTTAATCATGGTTTGGTCTAAAAGTAGCACTGAAACTGAAGTTACCTACCAAATAACAAATGTTACATTTTAAGAAAAAATGAACAGTATCTTACAGTTGTTATTGGGGTGTGTGTGTGTGTGTGTGTGTGTGTGTGTGTGTGTGTGTGTGTGTGTTTTCTTTTACCCTTCTGAAGAATATGCTCAGGTAACCAAAATGTTGGGAAATGCACGATTGGAAGCAGTCTGTTTTGATGGTGTGAGAAAGATATGCCATATCCGAGGAGTGGAGATATATTTTACTTTAGTACAAAAGTTACCTTCAAAAAGTTAACCTGTACTTCCAAGTGACTGATGTTATAAATTCATGAAGAATTCAAAAATAATGATTTATGTGGTAATGAAAATGCATAAAATAAGAAAATCCTTCACAACATTCATAATAAGATTTATATTAGAAAGAATGATTTGTGACACCAAGGTTGCAATTATGCCAGATATGTTTGCACTTGAGGAAACACACAAATTGTGTGTATGAAACAAATGGCCTAGACTCTTAACAAAAATATTAAGCCATGACAAAAAGACTGAAAGAAAGAAAGAAAGACTTGAAAATTATTTTTAAGACAAAGGAGTCTAATGGCTAATTAAATATAGTGTATGGTCCTGGATAGGACTTTGATTTGTGGGAACACCTGTAGGAGGTGTTAGTAACATTTGAAACTGGAACATGATAGACCTTCACATCTAGTAATTTTGGTACATTTTTTTGATCATATTTTTTAAAAGTTCACTCAATGCTAATTTTTTGGATTAAAAAAAACTTTTTTTTTTCTCTCGAGTCATTCTTTTCCAGTTAGTGATTTGGGGCTTGAATTGATGTAGATTTGTAACTCAGTCCAGTTCAGTTGCTCAGTTGTGTCTGACTCTTTGAGATCCCATGAATCACAGCACCCCAGGCCTCCCTGTCCATCACCATCTCCTGGAGTTCACTCAAACTCATGTCCGTCAAGTCGGTGATGCCAGCCAGCCATCTCCTCCTCTGTCGCCCCCTTCTCCTCTTGCCCCTAATCCCTCCCATCATCAGTCTTTTCCAATGGCTCAATTCTTCACTAAGGTGGCCAAAGAATTGGAGTTTCAGCTTTAGCATCATTCCTTCCAAAGAAATCCTGGGGCTGATCTCCTTCAGAATGAACTGGTTGAATTGCCTTGCAGTCCAAGGGACTCTCAAGAGTCTTCTCCAACACCACACTTTAAAATCATCAATTCTTTGGCACTCAGCTTTCTTCACAGTCCAATTCTCACATCCACACATGACCATGAGAAAAACCATAGCCTTGCCTAAACGGACCTTTGTTGGCAAAGTAATGTCTCAGCTTCTCAATAGGCTGTCTATGTTGGAAACACACTTACTCCAAGGAGTAAGTGTCTTTTAACTTCATGGCTGCAGTCACCATCTACAGTGATTTTGGAGCCAGAAAAATAAAGTCTGACACTGTTTCTGCAGTTTCCCCATCTATTTCCCATGAAGTGATGGGACTGGATGCCATGATCTTCATTTTCTGAATGTTGACCTTTTAGCCAACTTTTTCAGTCTCCTCTTTCACTTTCATCAAGTCTTTTTAATTCCTCTTCACTTTTTGCCATAACATTTGTAACTAGGTGGACATATTTGTATAGATGACTTATTTTCATTTGTTTAAAATAACTAAAAATTTCCAGAGCAATTTGTGAATAAAAGTAATTTAAGTGACAAAGAACTATGCTTTTGTAATTTTAAAAGCCTTTAGTTGAAGTAAAATTATTGTATACTTTAATATACTAAATTAAAAATTTGACCCAAACTGTACTTCCTAAATTTAGTTTTTGCTTAATATACTGTAACTATCTATAACTAGACTTTGTTTCCTAGGCATGTGCACACATCCACATCATACACACATACCTGCACATGCACACAAGACACACACACACACACACACACACACACACACACACACACACACACTCACTCACTCATCTGTAGTTTCCCCCTAATTCTTAGCAGATAATTTTTGCTCAATGAGTGAGTGTGTGTGTGTATTCCTTGTATCATGTTAAGTATGACTTAACATCAAACATTATTATTTGTTTGCATTTTAAATATAATACACTGTGAGTTTTCTTTTATGCTGCTAAGTCCCTTCAGTCGTGTCCAACTCTGTGCAACCCCATAGATGGCAGCTCATCAGGCTCCCCCGTCCCTGGGATTCTCCAGGCAAGAACACTGGAGTGGGTTGCCATTTCCTTCTCCAATGCAAGAAACTGAAAAGTAAAAGTGAAGTAGCTGAGTCGTGTCCGACCCTCAGCGACCCCATGCACTGCAGCCTTCCAGGCTCCTCCATCCATGGGATTTTCCAGGCAAGAGTACTGGAGTGGGGTGCCACTGCCTTCGGATAAATACTTCATATGTTATTTGGTTGGTCTTTGAGACTTTCAGGTAACAATTACACTTAAATTAGAATGTTCTTGAATTTAGGAATCATTAATATCAGTATTTCAGTGATGTAATAAATACATTTGATCTTTTCTAGTCAGTTATGATTTTCATCCATCTGGCATCAAAATTTGTTATGATTCACTTATGTTTAAGATGATAGGATTCTAGCTTACTGATAGTTTATGTGTTCTGTGGGAAGACTGGTTGTTTCTGATTTTAAATATAATAGGCAGTAAATGTTCTCTTATACTTTTAGATAAATACTAAACTCATCCTTCTGTCCTTTTTTAAAGTCCAGGTGTATTCAAGGCTCTATCCTAGGTTTTCAGGAATTATGCTACAGGCTGACGTTTTCAGTGTTCTGTAGTAAAATTAGAAGATATCTTCATATTTTATCACATATACTTCACAGAGCTAGATCATTCATTTTCCTTTCTTTAATTTTTGACAACACTGCAGGATGTGGGATCTTAGATCCCCAGTCAGGGACTGAACCCAGAACAATCTTGTGAAAGCCCTGAGTCCTAATCATTGGACCATCACAGGAATCCCTCCAGTTTTTTTCTTTTTAAATATTTTTGCAAAATGACCTTTGCTGAAATAAGAACAGTAGCATATGATAATGATTTTCATTAGTATTCTCATTCATCAACAGTAAACATTTAGTAAGTTTATATTGAATTCTCAGTAAAGTCTCAGATCCAAGTCTGAGAAACCGCTGCTATAGATGATGCGACTAAGTAAGACAAAACCTCTATCTCCAAAAAAGGTGATTTTTTGTTTGTTTGTTTGTTTTTGTTTGTTTGTTTGTTTGTTTTGGCTTATAGGAGAAAAGTAAGACATAGACTAGGTCTTTTAAAGTGTAAGTTATAAATCTGAGATGAATACTTAAGAAATACTTGATAGTTGCCCACTATGATCTCAGTGTTTGGAATATGACTTGTGAGACAGAAATCCTTTTTATTTCTGTGTCAAACACATTGCTTGTGTTTCATTAAATTTTGAGTGAAATAATAGCTCTCTATTCTGTTATCAGGTCATTTTTCTGTAAATACCTATGACTTTCTGATTTGTAAAGTTTCAGTCTTCTATTTCCTGGTTGATTTTTTGGTGTGATTGTTCTATTGGTGACTTAAAGAGACAGTTTGAAGTCAGCCACTCCACTTTTCATCCCCACTGGTTTTCTCTTAAAGAATCTGTATGTCTTGATTCTCTATTGAAATATTCTTGGCAAAAAAAAAAAAAAAGCACATTTTTTCTTGTATCCTTTTTATCTATACTCCCTGATGTAAAATCTCTGTTAAGTCCAGCTTCTAGGCTTTCTAAGCTTTGTATTGACTACTTATTTCCTTATATGTAATCAGACATATTTTCCTATGTGTTTGTATGCTTATGTTTTTGTTGTTGTTGAAAACTAGAAAATGAAGACATAAAATGCTGGTTTGTCCCCACTCCCCTACCATACAGAAAGTAACAGGCTCTTTGTCCCATGGAGGAAACCATCCAATTACTTTGCACCCCTGTGTATTCTTTCAATACTCAGGGAGAGCTCCCAGGGATTGAAGGTAACATGCGACACAAGAGTGTGCTTGGATTGTGGAGCAGGAACACGTGGATGGAATTTCCAGGGGCCAGTTAAATGACAGCACCTGTGATAGCTCCAAGATGCAAAACCCGCAAAGTGCATGTAGCAGAGCCAGGACACATGGGGGTGCTGGAGCTCAGGAATCCCGAAAGATGCCCACTGGTCAGGGGGTGTGTCCACAAGGGTGCCGCCCACTACCCTCTCTGCCATTGGTCTAGATTTGGCCC
>SJXQ01005055.1:45046-55952 GCA_006408695.1 Aepyceros melampus
CTATGGATCCCGAGGGTTAGGTTGATCTCCCAGGGCCCATGCGCCTTGTCCTGGGCTGTAGGGCACAACTTTCTTCAGCCTCAGGCCACCCACACACACCACTCCCTGTCTCTCGACCCTAACCCTCACTCTCCACCCCCAAAGAGCTAGTGGGCCCCATAGGTTTACTACATGCTGGGCCGCAACTGTGTACCACTTGCTGTCTATTATGTTCGTTCCCTTCACATCTGCCCCAGCTTGGGATCACGGTCAGGGCTTTAAAAGAGTTTGAGAAGTGGCCATTGGAAGGTGGGAGCATCCTGGGACTCTGGACCATCTTAGTTGTGAGCCTGGGTGCTTAGGAGACACAGGCCACGTGTCCTGAAATCATGATTCTGTGTGCAGCTGGGATGTTGCAGTATAGTTGGCATACCAGGTGAAGAGGCCACCTGCTTCAAGGTTGAGGCAGTGGACAGTGGTGGGGCTCTAGTGAACAGTAAAGTGGTGTGGATTGGGAAAAAGTTCCAGCTGCTAGCCGAGGACATCATGGAAAAGGCAGAGGTTGTGGCAGATTAGGAGCAGGAACAGGGGTCTTCCCAGGAGCTTTAGAGAAGAGGGTGAAGGAACATGGCCAGAAAAGGCCCTGAGGCCTGAGTGAGTGGCCAACGCTAGGTGTGCTGCAGGCACTGGCTGGCCTACAGTAGAAATGAACTCTGAGCATGAGAAAAACCATAGGGCCCAAGTATGTTTCATGCACAAGAACCATGAGAAGAGAAAGCATTACCTGACTCGGAGAAGTGTCATCATCTAGGGCATCCCTGTCTTCTGTGCCAAAGCTGTATCATTTCTGCTGTTCCTTGGGGCCTGTTGCTCAGGAGAAGGAGGGGTAGGAGCAAAAGGAGGAAAGGGCATAGGGGCAAGGGCACATGTGCCCCAGAGGCCCCTGAAGGAAATGCAGTCCTGGGCAATTGGCAGGCTCCCAGGGCACAGCAGAGTAGAGTCTGTTCAAGGCCACACCTGTAAGTGTTGCAGCCATGACTTTGTTGTCTCTTGCAGGCCTGCACCTGAGAAGGAACAGCACCTGAGACCTCTAGATGAGGAATGACCAGAGACAGTACACCAGAGCAGCTTCTGCTGACAGTTATTGTTGTAAATGTGGATGATCCCGGGAAACAGCTGAACCATGAGAGTCACATATGCATGCTCGCATGTGCCTGCACACACACACACACACACACACACACACACACACACACACACACACACACACACACACACACACTGCCCCCTTGCTTTCAGACACACTTTCTCACAAGGATTGCAATTCCTGACCATTTAAGCAGTGACATGCCACTACCCAGCTAATAGGTGAGGAGGAGGACAGTAGCAGTCAGAAACAGCCCCTGCTTAAGGACTACAGACCACCTCAAGTGCACAACACCACAAGGAACCCAGAGCCATGAGCATGTCTGATGGTATGGAAGGGCTTGAGGTCATCAGTGGTGGCCGGGCACGTTTGCAGATGCCTGTTTCAGTATCTTTCTTCCACCCAGACTAGGGCAGATGATCCTGGCTAATCTTGGTCTGGCATGTGGCTTGAGTGGCTCCATGGCCTAAAGCAGATTATGAACCATCCTCTAGTGTCCATCATGATCAGCGACAAAGATGAAGACTTTCTTAGCTACATGATGAAAAAAAGGTCAGTGAGGAAGACTGAGGTTGGGTCGGGTAGGGGACCTGGTGAGGAGTTGAGGGTTCATGCTATTCATGGTTCTGTTCTGTGACACTTTGGAGGCATCTTAGAAGCCATTAATGCCTGCCTAGGAGGCAAGCTGAGGCCCTTGGATGCTTGCATCTTTCCCTTCTCCCTATCCTGGCAGGTGCAGGTGCAGAGACATTTACAGTCCCGCTGCAAGCTAATCTTTTCCTTTCGGGACAATGTTTACTTCTTGAACACAGTGATCATTAAGGAGTATTACCTTGACATTATTGGTAAAATGTGGCTTCCGAGGTAGTGAGTGTGTAAGGGGGTGAATGATCCACCTGTGGGATCCACCCCTGTCTTCCTGTCTTTCTACAGATTATAGGACACATCGTTCCACTCCAGTCCACTGGCTTTGGGACTTTGAACAGTGAGCGACCAGTCGCAGGCTGGACGCATGGATCCTTAACTTTATCAACTGCTTGTCGGGCCACAACTGCCCAGAATTGAATAGGATTGTTGAGGTGGAGTTGCATTGGGCCTGAGCACATTTGGTGATTGATGTCGGAGTTCTTGGCTATGCATGTGTGCACGTGTGTGCACACACACATACATACACAAATACACACGGTGTGTCCATGCATGAAACAAGTCTCTCTGATATCAGCTGCAGATGCATCACAAGAGTCCTAGGTGATACTACTACAGGCAGAGTGATTAAGTATCTTTGTCAGAATCATCCTTCCATGGGTTCTTCTACCCCCCAGCCTCCTACTACTCTCTGAATATGAGATTGCCTGGGCCCTTCACTCCCGCCTCTTATCCTGGGAATGCCTACCATTGAAAGAGTGTCCTCTCTGGGGTCCTAGTGCCCCTGTGTGGTGACTTTGGGATCTTCTGTGAATTTCCACATCCACCACACAGTGTCTCACAACCACCACACATGCTGTGCTAGAAGCGGCTTAAGGCTGCCTTGAGAAAATATGGAAGAGCTGGGGGAGGAGGTGGTTAGGGAGCCCTAAGAGCAAGACTTGATGCCTACTGACATCATCTCTGACATTGCTGGACATGCACCCATGTCCAGCAGGTACTGAAACACCTCTATTCCCTGTTGGCATTTTTGTCCCCATGCCAAGCATGTGTGTATATATAAGCTTGTGCTTGTGTCGCCTGTGTTTGTGTGTGTGTGTGTGTGTGTGTGTGTGTGTGTGTGTGTGTGTGTGTGTGTGTGTGTCCGGCCCAAGGCAGACACAGAGATGAAGGTGAAAGGATTGGCGGTGCTGAGCAACCAGTAAAAGAGGCACAAGTCTTCCTCTGCCTGAGTGTGGTTGGACGATGTATATCCGAAGTGACCCTGTCCAGGATGGGAGTGAGCAAAGGATGACATTGATAACTCTGGACTGTGGTTCCAGAAATCTGCAATAAGACAAAATACAAAACACGCTTACCATTTCTACTCTGTTTTTGTGTGTGTTTGGACTGGAAAGAGGGGATGCATGGTCTAAGGATTCACCAGAGCAAATCAGGCAGGATTAGGTTTTGAAGCCACTGCATATGGAGCCCTCAGTCTGTGGGAACATGGGCCAGCCAGTTGAAATAGTGGATGTGGCCCCAGCAGACCTGTGATGGTGAGGAGGCTAAGATACTCAAGAGAAAGACAGAGACCTGAAAGAGAAAGAGGCACAGAGATCCTGCTGCACTAGAGAGCTGTTCCATACATGTGATTAGGACACCTGGGAAGGTCCTGGGCCAATGCTGTCCAGGATCAGCCTGTGAGCCAGCATGTTTTCTCCCTGAGGGTGGCACACACAGGCACGATGTGACACAAAATGCGAGACATGCTAAGGTAGGCTGTCTGTGCAAACCCCAAGATTCCTAGCACAGGTTGTGAGCATGGCAGGCCTCCAGGCACTTCCCGCCTACCTGGCAGTGCAGGAAGGTAATGTAAGCATCAGTATTGTGTATATGTTTTGCCTTCTTTGGGGGTGTGAATCTTAGGGAGCTATCATGGAGGAAGCAAGAATGTGGGCTGTTTGCATGCAGAGACTTGAGAGGCATGTTATGAGAGCAGTACCCCTGGGGGTCAGTTCAGAGCCTGCTGGTATTCATTTCATGGAATTGATAATAGTGGTTCTTCTGAAGATGCCCCATTGCTCAGTTGGATATTCCTGACGTGAATTCTTTGCTTTCTCTGGAGTCTCATCTTTGTCAGTGTGTATGACTCTTGAGTGATTCATGAGTTGATCGACATGAAGGCCAAGAAGCAGGGACATTCAGTGCATAGCCCCTTTCTACTTGTATACATTTCAATTTACAAAAAATGAAGCATTAAGTAAATCAGTAGCAATAGCCTCAGTTCAAGTGCTAAACAGACACATGAGGCTCAAGGGCTACAGTGCTGAGCAACGAACTATTTATGCAGACAGACTCACAATGCTGTGCTAGATGATATGGACCTATGAGAGTGGAGAAAAGAGAATACACTTTCTAGGCAATCTTCAAACACTAGGATGATGGAAACAGTGGATAAATATTAGTGTCTTCAGTGATGTAGAGCAAAAGTGATGTCAAAGTGCCTATTCTGGAGAAATTTCTCCATTTAAACTCAACAACTAGCACTGCCATTCAGGAAGATACCAGAGGTAAGGAAAATCTGCTACTTATGTCCAAGGCTTTGCTGGGAACGAAAAGAACATATGGAAGAACTGAGGTCACCCAGCAGTTAACAGCATAGACACAAAGACTCAAGGACATACACAGTGTCTGACTTGCAGCTGGCCCAGACAGTAGCCTGGATTTTGACAGGCCTGCCTGGTTCATGGACTGGCAGAGCTGTTCCTAATACCCAGGTTTGAGTGGAAGAATAAGGGATGTTTCCATTATTACACATCATTGGATAAATGGATGTTTCCATTATTACACATTCCAAGGGATAAGAACAAGGGTCTTACATATCTGGGTGACATACAGAGAGCCTGAGTAGCTACCTTTAAACACCCAAGTTGGTACCAGAGGCTAAGGAAGAGATACAATAGCAGCTGAAAACACTCGGTTCTTCAGCTATCTGTACAGTGTGCCTGGTGTGGTCGACAATATGTAGCCACTGTTGGTACTCTCACTGTTCATCTATGAGATAAAACCCTTTAAGACTTCCCAGGCTACTAATATTCAAGGGAAGAACAGGGAGACTCAGACATGAGGGAAACAGGGTCCCACACAAAAGGACTTTTCTTCTCTAGTCAATAAGTTCCTTGTAAGTGTATATTTTAAGGCCATGAAACTTCAGGTAAGCAGAGCTTAAAATGAGGCTCCTGCACAGCAAAAAAAGCATGGTTATAAACCATCTGAGTGCAAGTAAGATAGAAGTGGACCAAACTATATGACTCAGAGAAGCTAAAGTATATTCTCAATGGGGAAAAAAAAAAAAAGATCATGTGCACTACTACTTGCAACACTATAGGTATTAATTAAATATTTTTATTCTTCTAAACAACTCTTCATCCGATCATTCAAGAGATGAAAGAAAGAATATTCACAGTATCAAGATTCAGAATTCAAACCCATAATCCAGACCCAGAGTCTACCACCTTGCAAATTGTTATTGCAAGATACTTGGTGAAGGGAAAGGAAGATAGTAGAACTTGAATCAGATTTAATTCACATGGTAAGGCTAGATATGCTCTGCATCCTACCTACAAATGTCTCTTTTTCTCTGTAAGCAGAGTACAGGAGGAAAATGGTGCAGAACAACTGGATTTAATCTTACCTGATAACCCTGGATTTGAGAGAAATTCCATGCAGTGTGAAGCCTTTTGGATTAATATGCAAACCTGCTTCTTCCAAAGACAACTGAGTTCTGGCCTTTGCTGAAGGAAGGATATGACACACTTGGATTAATGTCTCTTTATTAAGAATTCCAACACTAAACACAGAAAGTAGCAACAAGAAGTTCTCAAAAGAACATAAGGTTCAGCTTTTTCCAGAAAGCTGAGTTGACTGAAAACATGGAAGAGGAACATAATGGAACTAGTGAATGCTGTATCGTGCTTAGGGAACCTCCACATCTTCACCATCCTCATCACTGCAGGACAGCTCAAGATCCAATGCTTGCACGTGGTGTCCCAGTTTTTGCTTTGATATTTGACTCACAATTTCTGTCATCCTAGTATGTAGAGTAACAGGGTCAGGTAAGTAGAAAAAGAGGAAAGGATATAAAGGGGCAAATAAGTAAACATGAGTTGCATAGATAGCTGATGTTTCCTAGGTGAGATAGGACCTCTTTCTGTGCCCACTGTAGCCCAACTCACCATTGATCCATCCATTCCTTCAGCTTGCTGGGTGGCATGAAAAATGAGTAGAGCGTGGATATATCTTGAGAAAGCATGGTGATCTCCAATTTGTGCTCTGTATGAAGATAGTAGAAAGGAGGGGCAACGTGTCACTAGGATGGGAATACCAGGGACCGGGGCAAATAATACCTTTGTAGTAAGTGAAGAAACGGCTTGACCTTAAAGTGGTCAAAGAAGTACTTGCGAGTCATCTCTTTACCATCAGGTTGTAGCCCCTGGATCTCAAAGCTATCCCAAAGTGTCCACTTTTGGTTATAAAAAGGTAGGATAAAGCAAAGGTCAGTAAGTAAGGGGATAAGGCCAGGTTAGACTCTCCTCTTTAAATAAAAAGATGACAGGGTCATTTCCACAGTGCACAGGTTCAAACAATGAACACAGGGTATACAAAATTAAACTTCCAGAATGGTGAAAACCAGAGCCAGTTCTCCAAGGGTAAGATATATATACCTCCTACTCATATACATACAAAATATCACTCACTGATGTGTAATACCAAAGGTTTCCACAAGAACAAGACTTTACCTGGTGATGGGGTGGGATAAGGTGCCCAGAGAAGCAGAAAAAGGGCAGGGCCAATTTGATGAAGCTATTCTTATAGGACTCAAGCTGTTGGTGTGCCTGTACCACTTTGTACAGCTCCAGACATACAAGGTCAACTATAGCTGCTGTGGTTGTAGCAATGACTGGGATGATCTTCCCTGCAATCAGCTTGCCCTATTACACAGATTGTGATGAGCATAGGTGGTTGTTAAGAGATCTTGAGAGCCCACTGAAAAGGTCATGTGTGGCAGATTCAAATTTGGAAAGGGTCCAAGGTTAGATCCAAATTTTTGTCACCTTATGCCAGTCTGTAAGGGGAATGTTATAGTTCTCTGCCTGGAGGTTGGCTGCAGACACAATGAAATCCATGTGAAAGTTGGTGTCATCATCCTGTTGTTGAGTGGAGACAGAGGAAGAATAGAGGGCATAGATTACAAACCAAAGGTTTTCTAGATAGTAGTGACTGACATCTATTCTCCTCCATTGCCTGCCAGTCCAGCCAAATATGTCCCAGACCACAAAATAACTGGGCACTATGGTAGGTGTGTAAACCCCAGAAAAGCTAAAGATGGCTCAGCCCATGCCCTATTTTACTGAAGGTAACCCCCTCCTAAACACCTTCTCAAAGTTGATGGGGTACGTCTTGAACCCTGAAAGTCTCTGTGGGTTGTGCAGCATAGTCATGAGCTTCTGTAGATGGTTATCATCTGCAGAGAGGAAGAAGTACATGTCAGTCCCCAGATACACATTAGATTCCAGGCCAGGGTATGAGGTGAAAGCAGGAGTCCATAGTAAGGCAGACATATTGACAGAGATAAAGGATTTAAAATGGAGAGACATCATAGGAAAGAGTAAAATGAAGCAAGAAAGGTAAGGCAGAAACACCCTAAAGAAAAAAGTAGACCGGTGTGTGGGACGTGAAGAGGATATATCTAGAGACACTGAGGGAAAAGACTGACACACTAAGAAAGGATTAGACTCAAAGTTGATGGGGTACGTCTTGAACCCTGAAAGTCTCTGTGGGTTGTGCAGCATAGTCATGAGCTTCTGTAGATGGTTATCATCTGCAGAGAGGAAGAAGTACATGTCAGTCCCCAGATACACATTAGATTCCAGGCCAGGGTATGAGGTGAAAGCAGGAGTCCATAGTAAGGCAGACATATTGACAGAGATAAAGGATTTAAAATGGAGAGACATCATAGGAAAGAGTAAAATGAAGCAAGAAAGGTAAGGCAGAAACACCCTAAAGAAAAAAGTAGACCGGTGTGTGGGACGTGAAGAGGATATATCTAGAGACACTGAGGGAAAAGACTGACACACTAAGAAAGGATTAGACAGTGATACTATTTCTAATAAATATGGAAACAACCCAAGTTGCTCACTGATGGATGAATGCATTAAAAAAAAATGTGGTTTATCCATTCAGTGAAACTTAAAGCTTCCTTTAAAAGGAACATTTGAAATCTTGGCAGTTTAACAGCATAAATGGTCTCAGAACTACAGGCTTAGCCAGAGATAGAAAGATAAATATTGCATAAGGTACCTAAAAATCAAAATCATAGAGATGGAATATACTGTATTGTCTGCCAGAGGCAGAGGGGAAAAGTACTAGGGTGTTACTGTTTGATGGGTATAGGGTTTAAATTTTGCAAGTTAAGTTCTAGAAATTTCTTGTAGTATGTATTTAAGCATATTTAAAGAAATTATTAAGATGGTAAACCTCTTGAGATTTTTACCAAAATCTTAAACAAATAGAAAAGATTTACCAAAATCTTAGACAAACAAACAAACACAGGATATCAATAGGAACATAAATATAAGACATCTTAAAGATGAAAGACAGAGATAAGATGTAAGAAACAAGGGAAAACAAGAAACCAGGGATAAAAGATACAGAAAGGGATATTGCGGGGAAATGCACAATAGGAAAGAATGGAGTAGTGAAATGGGATAAACAGGACATATGTGAGAAGGAAGGAGGAGAAAAACAGTGAAGATTTTAAAAATGTATGAGAAAGAAGACAGTAGAATGTACCTGAAGGGGAGACAGGCAGGGAGATGCCTAAAGAGAAATATACAAAGAGGCATCTGAGAGAGTAACTATTTCAGACTGAAAATGAAAGATATATAAGAGGAGAGGAGAGATATACAAAGGAAGAAATTGAGAGATATATACAAAGAAGAGAAAATGTAGGCAGGGATTTATAGAACATGAGAAGGGTAGAGGAGACCTGGAATTTTGAGTTGTGGGACATTTACACAAGGAGAGATGAGGAATATCTTGAGAGATACATGAGGAAAGATATACACACAGATTAATAACCAGTAAAAGATACAAAGCAAAGAGAAGTAGGGATGTAGATGAAGATATCTGTCAAGATGAAGAAGGGAAGAAATCAAGCAGAGAGACTATTGGTAGAAATCATATCCATTTCTACCTCAGAACACAAAAAGAATTACAGATAAATAGAACAAAACAAAGAAAAAACACTCAAAGAAAAGACAACCTGGTCTACCTGAGAGAAGGAGAAGAAAGCAATAGTTAGAGAGAGAATTTGTCTCAACCAAATGCTATTGGAAACTGAAGAAGCAAGGAAAAAGGGCAGTGGATAAATCTCAGACAGGAGATCTCAGAGCAGAGCCAAGGGCAAAACATGAGTGCACAGGAGGCTTGCATGGACATAGGCCATATTAGAGTGGTGGCTCCAGCCCAACTAATGTATTCTCATCAACGGAGGAAATGGTTTTCAGCTCCTTGTCAGAAATTTAGATTCTGATGACAGACTTTGGGGTGAACTCAGAGACTTGCATAGATTGAATGAGTATGATGAAAGCACTCCAGTCCTGAAAACCCATCAACCCATAGGTCTGGGCAAAGAGGTTGGCAGCAGCTATTATGTAGTCCAGATACAGGGGCTAAGAGAAGTCAAGGTAAGGAGGGATAGAATATCAGTACCTCCCTGTGGAGGCGTGGCCCCCTTACCACCTGTTCAATGACTTTCTACTCAACTGTAGGAGACTCAGGAGAGTAGACTTACATTGCTGACATCAAAGATGAGTGGGTTTGGGCAGTGTTTAGGTCCTGACCAGAAAGGGATTCCTGAACCTGTAAGCTAGAAAACAGAAAGATTGAGGGGAGCAGAACTTGCCACAATAAATCTCTCTGATAACCAGAACTCCTCATTTTCATTCCTGGGAGACACAACTCACTATACTTTGACCCTTGTTTTCTGCCAGATACAGAAATATTGATTAAAATTTTAAGGACTGCCAGCCACTGTGGTCTTGTTGTTCAGACGCTGTCATGTCCAACTTTGTGACCATGTGGACTGCAGCATGCCAGGCTCTTCCATCCAGGGGAGTCTTGATGGCATGAGTAGTCATTCTCTTCTCCAGGGGATCTCCCTGACCCAGGGATCGAACCCAGGTTGCCTGCACTTCAGGCATATTCTTTACCACTGAGCCACCAGGCACTGTACTAACAAATTAATATACTAACTTAATAAAGAGCAATTAACCTTCACAAAACTCTCATGAAATTAGGTCATCACTATTCCTAATTCCATGGAGAGTATACTGAGGTGAAGAGAGGAATTTCATAACTTGTTCCAAGAGAACACAGCTAGATTCAATGCCATTAACTCTGAATTTTTTCTTCCACAGTCTTGACTGGGAATCTGGAATGACACATCCTACATCTAAAGGAAATTGATACCAAGCATCTGAGGGCTAGAGGAAACAGTAACTGGGGATTAGAGGAGAACAATGGCAGTCTTTGATCTCAAAAATCATTTGCTTATTCATTTTAAGAACTCTCAAAACTTTGCTGAGCTTGCCACAACTGGCTTAACTGAAGTGAATCATGTCAAAAGCGTGATAGAAGTCAATGCAACAGTGTACAGCAACTACCCTCCATTTACAAATAAATAAAAAATTAAACCATTCTGGGGAAGACTGTTCCTGTAACCTATTCTGACAAATGGTCCCTTCAACTGTGTTACTATCTGGGTAGGAGGAAAGTTTTGCAGCAGCTGTCTGATGTTATTGGAGTACTGGGTAGGCCAGTGGTAGTATGCCCAGGTCACACAGTCAGCCCATGATTGTGGCTGCTACAGCACTAAGCTGTGCTGCACAGCCTCCAGCACCTCCAGAGGTTGGGTGCCTGCCAGGCACGGGGTTCATTCAACAAACTTGGCATCTCTATCAAGAATCAGGGAGAAATCAATGCAGAATTACAAAGTGATCTTAAGAGTAAGCTAATGTCTGTGGAAACTCAGTCCTGTCTTCCAGAAGTATAAGCCCCAAGCAATCATTAATTTATTCAGAAAGTAAACCA
>SJXQ01005056.1:0-40083 GCA_006408695.1 Aepyceros melampus
ATGGACAGGGAGGCCTGGCGTGCTGCGATTCATGGGTTCGCAAAGAGTCGGACACGACTGCGCGACTGAACTGAACTGATGTCTTTGACGCAGCACCTTTACTTCTGGTACCCTGTATCCTATGGAAATGAGTATGTATAAGGACTCCTATGTTTATAATGACAAAAAACAAGTAGACACAATGTGAATATCTATCAACAAGCGATACATAACATATGTGAACCATACAACTACACTGTCCAATACAGCAGTCTTTATTAGCAACATGTGACTATTAAGTCCTTGAACTTAATATACACTGGATATCAAGCACTATGAAAAATGAGCATGTAAAATGTCACATAAACAATTTTCATATTATTGCAATGCTGAAATAATACCTTAGATGTGCTGTTAACTAAAATACAATATTATTAAAATTAAAATTTTCTGTCTTTTTTTACTTTTTAAAAATATGTCCACTAGATAAGTTATAATTACATTTATGACTTGCATTGTATTTCAATTGGACACTGTGCCATAGATCAGGAATTGGAAAACTGTTCCTATAAAGAACCAGATAGTAAATATTTTAGGTTTTGCTAGCCATAATTTTTGTTGCAACTATTCAGCTAAGCTGGGACATTATATAAACAAATGAGCATAACGGTGTCATAATCAAATGTTATTTATGGACACTAAAATTTAAATTTCATACATTTTTTACACATCAGGATATACTGTTCTTTACTGTTTTCCCAAACAGTCTTAAAATGTAAAAAAAAAAAAATTCTTAACTCACAGGTGGCAGGACAAATTAGCCCAAAAGCCAGTTTGCCAACCCCTGCTTTAGACTACTAAGCAGTATTGAGAAGAATGGATTAGGTCAGTACAATATGTACTTTCTCTAAAACAAACTGCTGCAGAATAATATATAGAATGATATTTCATACGTCTAGAAAAGAAAAAAAAATTATGTTTATATATTTACCTAATTTCAAATGACCAGAGGGCTATGGAAGGATGAATATAGACCAGTCTATTACGTAACCTGTTACCACTGGACAGAAGACTGGAAGCAAAGAAAAGACATTGTCTATGTCAAGTTTCCCAAATCAATGGAATCAATTATGACTCATAATTAAAATCCTGATAAAATGTAACTAAAATCAAAAGAAACCCACAAAAGGTAAATCATATATCCACAAAGACTTCATATTGAAATGTTGATCAGTTCAGTTCAGTCACTCAGTTGTGTCCAACTCTTTGCGACCCCATGGAATGCAACATGCCAGGCTTCCCTGTCCATCAATAACTCCCAGAGCCTGCTCAAACTCACAACCGTCAAGTCAGTGATTCCATCCAACCATCTCATCCTTTGTCGTCCCCTTATCCTCCTGCCTTCAATCTTTCCCAACATCAGGGTCTTTTCCAATGAGTCAGTTCTTCCCAACAGGTGGCCAAAGTACTGGAGCTTCAGCTTCAGCATCAGTTCTTCCAATGAATATTCAGGATTGATTTCCTTTAGGATGGACTGGTTGGCTCTCCTTGCAGTCCAAGGACTGTCAAGAGTCCTCTCTAACACCACAGCTCAAAAACATCAATTCTTCAGTGCTCAACTTTCTTTATGGTCCAACTCCCACATCTATACACAACTACTAGAAAAACTATAGCTCTGACTAGATGGACCTTTGTCAGCAAAGTAATGTCTTTGCTTTTTAATATGCTGTCTAGGTTGGTCATAGCTTTCCTTCAAAGGAGCAAGCATCTTTGAATTTCATGGCTGGGGTCACCATCTGCAGTGATTTTGGAGCCCAGGAAAATTAAATCTGTCACTGCTTCCATTGTTTCCCATCTATTCGCCATGAAGTGATGGGATTGGGTACTGTGATCTTAACTTTTTGAATGTTGAGTTTTCAGTCAACTTTTTTACTCTCGTCTTTCACTTTCATCAAGAGGCACATTAGTTCCTCTTCAGTTTCTGCCATAAACGTGATGTCTTCTGCATATATGAGGTTAGTGATATTTCTCCCAGCAAACTTGATTCCAGCTTGTGCTTCATTTACCTGGCATTTCTCAAGATGTACTCTATATAAGTTAAATAAGCAGGGTGACAATATACAGCCTTGATGTACTCCTTTCTCAATTTGGAACCAGTCCGCAGTTTGTTGTGATCCATACAATGAAAGATGAACTCCTTGGAGATCAGTGGAGAAATAACTCCAGAAAGAATGAAGGGATGGAGCCAAAGCAAAAACAACACCCAGTTGTGGATGGAACTGGTGATAGAAGCAAGGTCCAATGCTATAAAGAACATAGGAACCTGGAATGTTATGTCCATGTATCTAGGCAAATTGGAAGTGGTCAAACAGGAGATGGCAAGAGTGAACATCAACATTCTAGGATTAGCAAACTAAGATGGACTGGAATGGGTGAATTTAACTCAGATGACCAATATATCTACTACTGTGGGCAACAATCCCTTAGAAGAAATGGAGTAGCCATCATAGTCAACAAAAGAATCTGAAATGCAGTACTTGGAAGCAATCTTAAAAAAAAACAGAATGATCTCTGTTCATTTCCAAGGCAAACCATTCAATATCATGGAAAGCCAAGTCTATGCTTCAACCAGTAATGCTGAAGAAGCTGAAGTTGAACGGTTCTATGAAGACCTACAAGACCTTTTAGAACTAACACTCAAAAACGATGTCCTTTTCATTATAGGGGACTGCAGTGCAAAAGTAGGAAGTCAAGAAACACCTGGAATAACAGGAAAATTTGGCCTTGGAGTACAGAATGAAGTAGGGCTTCATAGAAAGGCTAATAGAGTTTTGCCAAGAGAACACACTGGCCATTGCGAAGACCCTCTTCCAACAATACAAGAGAAGACTCTACACACGGACATCTCCAGATAGTCAACACCGAAATCAGATTGATTATATTCTTCGCAGCCAAAGATGGAGAAGCTCTGTACAGCTGGCCAAAAATAAGACCGGGAGCTGACTGTGGCTCAGATCATCAACTCCTGATTGCCAAATTCAGACTTAAATTGAAGAAAGTGGTGAAAAACACTAGACTCTTCAGGTAGACCTAAATCAAATCCCTATGACTATAAAGTAGAAGTGAGAAATAGATTTAAGGGCCTAGATCTGATAGACAGAGTGCCTGATGAACTATGGATGGAGGTGCATGACACTGTACAGGAGACAGGAATCAAGACCATCCCCTGGAAAAAGAAATGCAAAAAAGCAAAATGGCTGTCTGGAGAGGCCTTACAAATAGCTGTGAAAAGAAGAGGAGTGAAAAGAAAAGGAGAAAAGGAAAGATATACCCATTTGAATGCACAGTTCCAAAGAACAGCAAGGAGAGATAAGAAAGCCTTCCTCAGTGATCAATGCAAAGAAATAGAGGAAAACAATAGAATGGGAAACACTAGAGATCTCTTCAAGAAAATTAGAGATACCAAGGGAACATTTCATGCAAAGATGGGCTCAATAAAGGACAGAAATGGTATCGACGTAACATAAGGTGATGGAATTCCAGTTGAGCTATTTCAAATCCTAAAAGATGATGCTGTGAAAGTGCTGCCCTCAATATGTCACCAAATTTGGAAAACTCAGCAGTGGCCACAGGACTGGAAAACCTCAGTTTTCATTCCAATCCCAAAGAAAGGCAATGCCAAAGAATGTTCAAACTACCACACAATTGCACTCATCTCACAGGCTAGTAAGGTAATGCTCAAAATTCTTCAAGCCAGGCTTCAGCAATACATGAACCATGAACTTCCAGATGTTCAAGCTGGTTTTAGAAAAGGCAGAGGAACCAGAGATCAAATTGCCAACATCCGCTGGATCATGGAAAAAGCAAGAGAGTTCCAGAAAAACATCTATTTCTGCTTTATTGAATATAAAGCCTTTATTGAATATATAAAGCCTTTGACTGTGTGGATCACAGTAAACTGTGGAAAATTCTGAAGGAGATGGGAATACCAGACCACCTGACCTGCCTCTTGAGTAAATCTGTATGCAGGTCAGGAAGCAACAGTTAGAACTGGGCATGAAACAACAGACTGGTTCCAAATAGGAAAAAGAGTACGTCAAGGCTGTATATGTCACCCTGCTTATTTAACTTATATGCAGAGTACATGATGAGAAATGCAGGGCTGGAGGAAGCACAGCTGGAATCAAGATTGCTGAGAGAAATATCAGTAACCTCAGATATGCAGATGACACCATCCTTATGGCAGAAAGTGAAGAACTAAAAACCCTGTTGATGAAAGTGAGAGAGGAGAGTGAAAAAGTTGGCTTAAAGCTCAACATTCAGAAAACAAAGATCATGGCATCTGGTCCCATCACTTCATGGGAAATAGATGGGGAAACAGTATCAGACTTTATTTTGGGGGACTCCAAAATCACTGCAGATGGTGACTGCAGTGATGAAATGAAAAGACAATCCTTGGAAGGAAAGTTATGACCAACCTAGACAGCCTATTAAAAAGCAGAGACATTACTTTGTCCACAAAGATCCATCTAGTCAGGCTATGGTGTTTCCTGAGTCAAGGCTAGAGCTTCCCTTGTGGCTCAGATGGTAAAGCGTCTGCCTACAATGTGGGAGACCCGAGTTTGATCCCTGGGTTGGGAAGTTCCCCTGGAGAAGGAAATGGCAACCCACTCCAGTATTCTTGCCTGGAAAATCCCATGGACAGAGGAGCCCGGTAGGCTACAGTCCATGTGGTCGCAAAGATTAGGACATGATTGAGCAACTTCACTTCATGGTTTTTCCAGTAGTCATGTATGGATGTGAGAGTTGGACTATAAAGAAAGCTGAGTGCCAAGGAGTTGATGCTTTTAAACTGTGGTGTTGGAGAAGACTCTTCAGAGTCCCTTGGACTGCAAGGAGATCCAACCAGTCCATCCTAAAGGATATCAGTCCTGGGTGTTCATTGGAAGGACTGCTGCTGAAGCTGAAACTCCAATACTTTGGCCACCTGATGCGAAGAGCTGACTCTTTGGAAAAGACCCTGATGGTGGGAAAGATTGAGGGCAGGAGGAGAAAGGGACGACAGGGGATGGGATGGTTGGATGGCATCACCGACTCAATAGACATGCATTTGGGTAGACTCCGGGAGTTGTGATGGACAGAGAGGCCTGGCATGCAGCGATTTATGGGGTCACAAAGAGTCAGACACGACTGAGTGACTGAATACAGTCAAAGGCTTCAGTGTAGTCAATGAAGCAGAAGTAGATGTTTTTCTGCACTTCTCTTGCTTTTTCTATGATGTCACAGTTGTTTGCAATTTGATCTCTCGTTCCTCTTCCTTTTCTAAATCTAGCTTGAACATCTAAAGTTCCTGGTTCACATACTGTTAAAGCCTGGCTTGGAATTTTGCGCATTATTTTCTAGCATGTGAGATGAGTTCAACTGTATGATTGTTTGAACATTCGTAGGCATTGCCTTTCTTTAAAATTGAATGGTTCTATGAAGAGCTACAGGAACTTCAAGAACTAACACCATAAAAAGATATCATTTTCATCATAGGGGACTGGAATGCAAAAGTAGAAGTAAAGAGATATCCGGAGTAACAGTCAAGTTGGCTTGGAATACAAAATGAAGCAGGCCAAAGGCTAACATAGTTTTGCCAAGAGAACACACTGGTCATAGCAAATGCCATCTTGCAACAACACAAGAGATGACCTTACACATGGACATCACCAGATGATCAATATCGAAACCAAGTTGATTATATTCATTGCAGCCGACGATGGAGAAGCTTTATACAGTCAGCAAGACAAAACCAGGAACTGACTGTGGCTCAGATCATGAACTCCCCCGGAAGGGGTATTACAAAAGAGCAAAGTCGAAGCTGTAATGCCTTTTCTGGCCTAACCCTGAAGTTGCAAATCCACAATTTTCTAAGGATATATAGGTCAGTCCTGCTTAAAGGTAGGAGGATACCATATAGAACATGAATACCAAGAAGCAGCAGTCACTAGACACCAACTTAGAAACTGGCTAACACAGAGATTCATGGGGTTGCAAAGAGTCGGACACGACTGAGCGACTGAACTGAACTGAACACAGAGATATTCAAAAATATTTCTAGAGACATTCAGGAGTATGGTTTAAATCTAGCTATTGACCATGTTTTACAAAAGAAATCTGATTTTAAAAGTATTTTAATTTTGTTGATAGGAAAAAAAAATCTTTGTTATGTTAAAAGCACACAACTATAAATTGTCAAATATAGGACAACCAACAAGTCAGTGTTTTTAAAACAATTAGATAACACAGGGAATTTTTTATACAAGCATATTGTTGTTTAGTTGCAAAGTTGTGCCCGATTCTCTGTGACTCCAAGGACTTTAGCCCCCCATGCTCCTTTGTCAATGGGGTTTCCCAGACAAGAATACTGGAATGAGTTGCCATTTCCTTCGCCAGGGGATCTTACAGATCCAAGGATTGAACCTGCGTCTCCTGCAAGAATTGACAGGCACATTCTTTATCACTGAGCCATTAGTTATCTGTATAAATTCCATGGGCAAGTGAGTAAATATAAGAGGGCATCAGTGCAAAAACTTTATATTATAAAAATGGCCTGCTTTAGCTTATTATTTTCTTGACAAACTGGTATAAAATTAAAAGTATAAAAAAATAATTTGTTAAAAATTCAGGTTACTAACCAGTATATAGAATATATTTTTGAATAAAAATATTTATGCATAGAAAAAAGACTGGAAGCATACAAATGACATTAAGAGTAGTCTCTGAGTGTTTGGATTGGACATGACTTTTTCCTTTTGGCTTTTGTGGTTTTATTTAGGACATCCACAGAGAACATGAATCAATCACTTTTATAATGAGAAAAGACTCATGTAAAAATGCTTATAGTCTATTTTTCTGGCTGGCATTAAGATATTTCTGTTACCTAAATTGCCTTCTGAAGAATTTTATTTGAGATCCATCACTCTTTCTTACAAACCAAAAAAGGGTAAGTTACCTATTCTAACATTTATTCCTGAGGCTACTGGAAACTAATTGTGAATAGGTGAAGTAAGAAGCAAATTTCATTTACATTATTTTACTTTTATGTTCAATAAGGTCAAAGGTAAAGGTTTTGTATCTTTCTGGTCCATAAAATATGGATTGCTGTTTTCAAAGTACATCAACAGTGGTAAAGCTATTCCCATTAGTCAGTCCTATAATCTTATGAAATATTGACATGATATAACAATGTAACTGAGAAAAAACTCAATAGAGCACAGGTTTTATTGACAAATAAATGCAGAGGCTTAAATTGTCTCTCCCCAGCTTTATACTTCATTGACACATTATCAGAAAAATAAAGATTCAAGCTAGCCAAGATCAATGATTTTAAAATGATTCTTTAGTGCTCCATCAGATAAAAAAACAAATTCAATCCAATCATAATTCATATTTGGGTTCACGCCACCCTGACAGTTATATTTTATGGCAAAATGTACTTTAATTTTATATTCAAACCTTTTCCCAGATTTTCTTAGAGAATTCACTTTTTAATTTATGATACTTCCTTGCTCAATTCAAGCTTCATTCACTTTTAGATACTTTGGAAAGATAAATAACTGACATACTCTGCCATTCATGAGTAATGTACTGTCTGTAACTTAAGAAAATAAAATAGGTGGCCAAAGATATATATTTGTTTTAGAAATAAATATGTATCATATGTATAAGTAATAAAATAACAATAAATTATAAATATGTTATAAAAGTGCTTTCCTATTTTACTGAGTTTAAATTATATACTGTAATATATTGTTAGGTCATATACATTTTAAGAATGAAATACCTTAGCTGTGGCTTATGCTGAATATGTAACTACATTTGACTTTAAAGCCTGCAAGTTTAGCCATATGTTTACATATTATTACAGACTGCTGTTTCCAGTATATATCCATTGAGAAATATATTCTTTATTTTTTCTTTCTTTTGGTAAAATATTATGTGTCATAAAACTCTAATTAACAAAAATCTTGAAAAGCAAGGATTTCTCCAAGTAGCACTTTAAACTATTCTCCATGTCTCAGTTTGTGACATAATGAATTCAGTTCAGTTCAGTTCAGTCACTCAGTCATGTCCGACTCTTTGTGACCCCATGAATCGCAGCACACCAGGCCTCCCTGTCTGTTACCAACTCCCGGAGTTTACCCAAACTCATTCCATCAAGTCGGTGATGCCATCCAGCCATCTCATCCTCTGTTATCCCCTTCTCCTTCTGCCCCCAATCCCTCCCAGCATCAGGGTCTTTTCAAATGAGTCAGCTCTTCGCATGAGGTGGCCAAAGTACTGGAGTTTCAGCTTCAACATCAGTCTTTCCAATGAATACCCGGGACTGATCTCCTTTAGGATGGACTGGTTGGATCTCTTTGCAGTCCAAGGGACTCTCAAGAGTCTTCTCCAACACCACAGTTCAAAAGCATCAATTCTTCAGTGCTCAGCTTTCTTCACAGTCCAACTCTCACATCCATACATGACCATTGGAAAAACTATAGCCTTGACTAGACGGACCTTTGTTGACAAAGTAATGTCTCCATTTCTTAATATGCTATCTAGGTTGGTCATAACTTTCCTTCCAAGGAGTAAGCATCTTTTAATTTCATGGCTGCAATCACCATCTGCAGTGATTTTAGAGCCCAAAAAAAGAAAGTCTGACACTGTTTCCCCATCTATTCACCATGAAGTGATGGGACCAGATGCCATGATCTTCATTTTCTGAATGTTGAGCTTTAAGCCAACTTTTTCACTCTCCTCTTTCACTTTCATCAAGAGGCTTTTTAGTTCCTCTTCACTTTCTGCCATAAGGGTGGTGTCATCTGCATATCTGAGCTTATTGATATTTCTCCTGGCAATCTTGATTCCAACTTGTGCTTCTTCCAGCCCAGCATTTCTCATGATGTACTCTGCATAGAAGTTAAATAAGCAGGGTGACAATACACAGCCTTGACGTACTCCTTTTCCTATTTGGAACCAGTCTGTTGTTCCATATCCAGTCCTAACTGTTGATTCCTGACCTGCATATAGGTTTCTCAAGAGGTAGGTCAGGTGGTCTGGTATTCCCATCTCTTTGAGAATTTTCCACACAATGAATAAGCTTTCTAAAAACCAATGACAATAATCATTTCTTGAGTATTTTCTATGTGTAGGAACAATACACACACATTAATACTTCATCTAATCTTGAACCTCCTGTCAAGGTTAAAAACATTCTCTCCACTTAACAGATGACAAAATTCACATCCATGTATACCTAAAGCCTGAATTCTGAACATCACTTCCTTAAATATGGACCCTTAAGCATATTCCTCTCCATCTTAAGACCTGTGAGCCAAAGAGGCAAGTTATCCACCCTTGATACATCCACCATCCAATGGTGGGACAGACAAAATAACTGCTCATGATGGTTCTTATTCATAAGTATAGGACAGGGAGACTCACTGCCAGGACTGCTCCACTGCAGATCTAAAATCAATACTTCCTTTGATTGGATGTTAGGCCTAGGAACTTTTTATTAATTCTACAACCTTTAGTTCCAGCCTTGGGGTCAGATTTCTTTTTCCATAAAATGGAGCCCATGTTAGCAAGAAGGAAGCTTGTTTCCTGCCTACAAAGTCTAAAGCTCCCTTTTTCACTTTGTACTTACTGTGTCTGTCCCTTTCACTACAGACTCATTTAATTCTTTTAAAATTGTTCTTTATTTTTATGAATTAATTTATAATCCACTCTGTTAGACAAAAGTTGTCATACTTGCATATCTCTCAAGATGACCCATTCTCTACACTTGGGTTTCCTATAAGGTTGGTATGAGACAACACCTTTAGGACCCTTAACATTCCTACTGTTTGTTTGACTTCAAATATTTCTGAGGTCTTAATAGAAGGCTTCATTGTTACACTCTCGCTTATATCTTTATAACTTTTTTTTACATTATCCTGTATTTGATTTCCACCATTTGATTAGGAAAACATCTTCTAATCTGAGAACTACAGAGCGTATGGAATAAGAAACAGTTTAATGTTTAAACTTAGCAGTCTTATTCCTTAATGCTTCCCCTGAAATATCACTTGAAAACTCAACAAGCTCATTAGGTACATTTCCCATTTTGCACATTAATCCAGGTGTTGATACAGTTTCCACCACAATATAACAAGAGCTCTTGATTTTCAGCTTTCAGTGTCATTTTCTTCACTTTTTTAAAGAGCTCACAATAGCTTCTTCAAGGGTCCTAAGACTTCCGCTACCCATATACCCTGTCAAAATCCTCCTAGAGATCCATCATGTTTGCACTAAGAGTGTCCTCAAGGCCCTTAAAACTCCACCTATTACTTAGTTCCAAAGCCACTTCCATATGTTTCAGATTTCTGCCATGGGATCTCCTTACTACATTACAAAACATATTCCTATTATTACAGTTAAACACTTATTTACCCCAAACTTACTGGCATAAAATAATTGATTATTGTGCTAATGGAAATATAGTAGGACACAGCAGAGATGGCCTGTCACTGCTCCATGATTTCTTGGACATCATAAGGAAGACCCCAAGATTAGAGGACAAAATCACCTGAAGGTTCACAAGTCTTAACTATTTGAGAATTAATCCTGAGCTGTTACCAAGGATACTAATACATGGCTTTTCCACACATCTTGTGCTTCCTCACAACATGTTTCGTGGATTCTAAAGCAAGAGTCTTGAGAAAGAGCAAAGCCAGTCGGAAGTCACACCCGCTTTAATGCAACAGCCCTTTTACTGAATTAGATGGAATGTCATGTTAGCTATTATCTGTCGGTTGATTACAAAAGTCCACCCAGTTTAAAGACGAGAGAAGAAAGACATCATCCATGATGGAATGGCATCTGTCTCATACTGTAAAAATAGGCATACAGGATGAAATATATGGAGATATGGCCATTATGGAAAGTGCAATCTGCTAGAATAAGCTTGGAGATCTGTTTGATTAGGAACACTTTTATTTCTATACACTGTAATTTATAAGCAGCCCAAAAATCACTGAATAAAAAGCATGGAGTAGATTAAAGACCTGTGTCTGCCCACAAGCCGGGTCATCCAGCAAAAGATTCTATTCCTCTGCAGGTCTCAGTATCATTACTTATTTTAAAACAGAAGTATTATTTATAAAAGATTTCAAACAGATGATCTCTAAAGTTCTTCACATGTCAAATATTCTATAATTCACCTATTTTAAAAGATGGGTGAATGTTTTCCTCAGGTGCTGTATGATTCTTATTCTTTGTGCTTCGTGTCCAACTCTTTGCAACGCTATGGACTGTAGCCTGCCAGGCTCCTCTGTCCTTGTGATTCTCCAGGCAAGAATATTGAAATGCATTGCCATTTCCTCCTCCAGGGGATCTTCTCAACCCAGAGAGCAAGTTTAAATACCAGAATCTTCACCTGTGAAATGACTATAACAATGTTTCCCTCTTAAGGTCATTATGAGAATAAAATAATATATGTAGAAAAGCTTAGAGTAAAACCTAAGCTATAATTAGTACTCAATACATATTGCCTGTAATTTAATCGAGTATAAAGTCACCATACTAGTTTGGGAAGCAAATGTTGTGAAAGAGGTGACTTTTATCAAAATGTTAACTGAGATGTGTACAAATTTAGTCTCAAATAAAAAGGAATAGAAATTAGTCTTTGCTATTTTTAATAGTAAATATTTATTGATATCAGGAGTGGTATTAAAGATTTATACACATTTGATGCTTACATAAGCCTGTAAGACAGTTTTTAGAGTTAAAAATTGCTACTTCTCCCTACCCTATGAAATATTACCTTCTACATTGCTATATATTCTCCGCATGTTTAATACTTTTTACTTTTCTGCATTACCAGATATACCAGGCAAGAGTGGTTATGAGATACTGAGGGTTATTAATAGACATCATTAGTAATAAACTACAATGTTAATTTCATGCCCCAAATGCCTCTTATCTGCTCCTCATTGAAAAGAATTCCTTGTCTGGCCCTCTCAGTCTCATGTCAACCCAGAGCACAGCCAAGGATTGGTTTCCTTTCTTAAAGAGTTAGACAATTTAAAGGAGAATAGAAAAGGGCAACCTTTCTTTTTCAAATGAGGATTTCTAAAATTCGAGAAGTGGATACTAAAAGTAGAGGGAGACAGAAAAATCTTGTCACGTGATATCCTTATTTCAATCCTTTTACCAAGCTATACTTTTCCCTTTAAAAAAAAATGAGGTAAAATTAGTATATAATGTTATATGTTCAAGCTACAGCATTATAATTCAACGTCTGTGTCGAATTACACTACAAAGTGATAACCACCAAAGTATGTTACCATCCATCACTGTACATTTGACCCCCTTCAGCCACTGTGAAACACAGTACAGAGAACCACCAAGCTACTTTTCAAAAATACAAAGTTAAAAAAATAAATTAAACTGGTTTTCTTACCATACGACTTTTCAGAGCTAATACCTGAGAGTCTCCAAGGAGGGTTCATGAAGAATTTCACAGATATATTTAACCTTGAAATTCATCTCCTAAAGGAGATCAGTCCTGGGTATTCATTGGAAGAACTAATGTTGAAGCTGAAACGCAACAATATTTTGGCCACCTGATGTGAAGAGCTGACTCATTGGAAAAAACCCTGATGCTGGGAAAGATTGAGGGCAGGAGGAGAAGGGGACAACAGAGGATGAGATGGTTGGATGGCATCACCGACTCAATGGACATGGGTTTGGGCGAACTCTAGGAGTTGGTCATGGACAGGAAGGCCTGGCGTGCTGTGGTTCATGAGGTTGCAAAGAGTCGGACATGACTAAGCAACTGAAATGAACTGAAATTCATTTTTATTTTTCTTCCTAGACTAGTATTCACTGGAATACTAGTTTTCATTCACAGAGTGTTGGGGTGGATTTATCAAGAATTCACACAATGATGTCAGATAAACAGATCTGGTAGAAATGGTAGTTTTGAATTGGAAAGACAGTAAGAGGCATGGAGGCATTTCTGCAATAGAGAGTCCCAGATTAGTTGGCAACTAGAAATACCCAGACGTTGGTATCAACAGGAAGACAAGAATGACTGCAAACTGGGAACAGGAAGAAAGAAGCTATCCCAGGTAAGTTTACTCTGCTTTACACTATTTTCTTTCATCCTGCAAACTTCTCCAGGCCATTCAGCTTATTCAACAAGTGAACTCTGCTGCTGCTACTAAGTCGTTTCAGTCGTGTCCAACTCTGTGCGACCCCATAGACGGTAGCCCACCAGGCTCCCCCATCCCGGGATTCTCCAGGCAAGAATACTGGAGTGGGTTGCCATTTCCTTCTCCAATTCATGAAAGTGAGATGTGAAAGTGAAGTCTCTCAGTCGTGTTCGACTCTTAGCGACCCCATGGACTGCAGCCTACCAGGCTTCTCCATCCATAAAAGTGCTCAATTGAGAGACTTCATCCACAGCCAAATAATCCTTGTATTCCAGAGTAAGAACTATCATCAAAAAACATGGGGTACAAACTAACTCAAGGTCAAGTAAGTTTTATCTTTGTCACTGTTGATCAATCACAGGCACTTCCATCTCTTTTTATTAATAATACTTTTTTAAGAGAGTGAAACCTTCTATCTCATTTGTGACATGTTGGGAAGTAGAACCACTGTCATACACTCACATCTGCCTTTGGTTCAGGTAGAGAAAGTGATAACATATGGCCTGCCTAGCTGCTATCCTACACTCAAGCTCAGTCGCTCAGTCGTCTCCGACTCTGCAACCCCATGGACTGCAGCACGCCAGGCCTCCCTGTCCATCACCAACTCCTGGAGCTTGCTCAAACTCACGTCCATTGAGTTGGTAATGCCATCCAACCATCTCATCCTGTGACGTCCCCTTCTCCTCTTGTCCTCAATCTTTCCCAGAATCAGGGTCTTTTCCAATGAGTCAGCTCTTTGCATCAGGTGACCAAAGTATTGGAGTTTCAGCTTCAGCAGCAGTCCTTCCAATGAACACCCAGGACTGATCTCCTTTAGGATGAACTGGTTGGATCTCCTTGCGGTCCAAGGGACTCTCAAGAGTCTTCTCCAACACCACAGTTTAAAAGCATCAATTCTTTGGTGCTCAGCTTTCTTTATAGTCCAACTCTCACATCCATACATGACCACTGGAAAAACCATAGCCTTGACTAGATGGACCTTTATCCTACACTAGGGGTCCATTAAGTTTTGACTGTTTACAATGATGAGCTTAATAAACCCACAGACAGCTCTTCTCTGGACTCTGTCCCAAAGTCTCTCTTATAAGAAAGAATGTAATAATGGAGTCTAAAAGTTAAAAATAATAATAGTGACAATAAAGCTTTGGCTATAAACACTTTATTCTTCCTTTTCAAATAAAAACAAATGATATATTACTTGCAAAATTTTGGATTAGACACCAAAATTCTCAGACATTGAAGCTCACTGTATTCAGAGGTATTTGTTGTTGTTATTTTTGTCTAGTCACTCAGTCATCTCCAACTCTTTGCAACCCTGTGGACTGTAGCCTGCCAGGCTCCTCTGTCCATGGAATTTCCCAAGCAAGAATACTGGAGTGGGTTTTCAGTATGCCACAGGGATCAAACCCATGTCTCCTGCATTGCAGGTAGACTCTACCACTGAGCCACCAGGGAGCCTGTACTCAGGGGATAGTCTTGGTCATTATTTAAAACACTCATTCACACAGGGATAACATACTCTGTCTATCTTTGACATTTTAAAATGTTCCACTTAATTTTACTTGATTAAAATTGTCATTTTTTTTTCAGCCTTGCTCAGCTTTACATAGTTGATCTTGCCACATAAAGCTGTGAGTCCAAATAACTGAGAGGAGAAAATTTTCAATCCAAAACAATTATATGAAACTTTCTTCTGATAGATAATTTTTACAGCAAAATGTACTTAACAAGATGTCTATTTCTATTATACTTGCTTTTAGGCAAATTTCATAGAGAATTGGACCTTCAAATTTGGCAGGTACAGTATTTTAATAGTCTAATCATGAAAGAAAGCTTATGTGTTAGATAAAAATATTCTCAACTGACATTAGAAGACTTGGACTTTTATAAGTATGTGTATATAAGACTGTGTGTGGGAGGGTGGGATTCTCCAGCACCTACTGAATGAACTTTAATATATATATATGTTTCTTGCCCAAATGGTGAAATCTGTGCTTAGTCATGCCTCTAACTTACAGGTCTATTCATTAATTCATTTGGCACATATTTACAGAATTATCCATTCTAAGCCAACTACTTGGATATTGATTGGGATTGAATAGAAATTCATTCATTCATTCAAAAATTTTATGAGCTTGGCTCCATGCTACATGCTAGAAACAGAAGGGTGAGTAAGATAAGATAGAGTCTGGGGAGAGTCATGAACAAATAATCACTGTGAGGAACCCAAGAAATGAAAAAAATCTAAGCAACCAAAACAATTAGGGATTTTACCAGGGCATTAAGTTAGTTGGTGAACCAGCCCCCTGCACATACCTCCCAATCCTGTACAAAGGTAACAAAATTAATAATGTTTCCCACAGAGTTTCAGGTGCTGGCTGTGTGCCCATTTCACCCCTCAGATGATGATTCCATTTTACTCTGACAATGTCTCAAAACTATTCTAAAAGAGAAATCTTCAGAGGCCATGCAGAGCCTCCAGGCTTTAACCTTTCTGTTCCTACCCTCCTCCCCTGCCCCCAAAACCTGGAGGCAGCTTAATTTTTAACCCTGGCTAAGGACCCTGACCAGGTCACATATGAGCAGTTAACGTCCTAGGGAACTATCACCAGATCACTGGTTTCCAAGCCTGACTGAACACCAAAATGACCAGGGGGTGGGGGGTCGGGTAGTGCTTAAAAACAAAAATTTCCTAGAAACGCACAATCTAGGACAGAGATCACTAAAATATTGTCCCCAGTCCAGCAGTATCAGGACCATCTAAGAACTCATCTGAAATGTAGAATCTTGTCATTCAAAAAGATACATGCACCCCTATGTTCACAGCAGCACTAGTGACTATAGCCAAGACACAGAAACAGCCTAAATGTACACTGACGAATAAGGAAGATGTGGTACATAAATAGAACGGAATACTATCCAGCCACTAAAAAGAACGTGATAATGCCATTTGCAGCAACATGGACAGACATAGAGACTATCATACTAAGTGAAGTAAGGAAGGAAGAGAAAGACAAATACACAATATCACTTATACATGAAATTGAAATATGACACAAATGAATGTACCTATGAAACAGAAAGAGAATCACAGGCATAGAAAACAGACTAGTCATTGCCCCCACCTTGGAGGGGGTCAGGAGAGGATGGAGTCTGAGGTTGGGGTTAGCAGATATAAGGCCTCATATAAAGAATGGATAAACAAGGTCCTACTGTACAGCACAGAGATCTATATTCAATATCCTATAATAAACCATAATGGAAAAGAATATCTTTAAAAGTGTGTGTATAACAATCACTTTGCTGTACAACAGTAGTTACCACAACATTGTGAAGCAACTATACTTCAATTAAGAGAAAGAAACATCCAAGAGAAGGAATCTTGGGCTGCACCCCAGATGCACTGAATCAGAAAATCTGTGGGTACAGCCTAGTGATCTGTACTCTAATAAGCACTCTAAATGCTTCTGAGGTGCTAACCATTTGATCTCGAATTTATGCGGTAGGCACTAGGAATTATTTTTTTAGCACCTCAGGTAACTTTTAAGACAAATGAGTTTGGGAACCAAAAGGAGAGTACTCTTCATGGCTCCAAACACTATTTGGAATGCCTCAGAAAGGTGAGATAAACAATGTACAAAACAAAATAATGGAAAAAATCTTGAAGGAGGAGAGAAATTTGCCAAGGAGTAAACAAACTGAAAGGTATTGCTATCAATAGTAACACATTCAAAAGTTACACTATAAGATGTTTTTAAGAATGCATTTATTTCACAAATTGAGCCTATTTTGACACCTACAAACCTAATCTTATAAAGTTATCTATTCTAAAGCCATAATTTTTAAAATAAAACAATTTAAAGAATACATGCCTGAAATAGTGAAAAAAAAAAATGTTCTGTTAAATAAGCGTCCTGATAAAAAGAGAGCCTTTTATCTTGGATAAAATGTGTGGCATTTTATTCTATTTACATTTAACACTACCTTTAAAGTATTACTGTATTTTAAATGTTTATAATATGAGTATATCTCTATTAATTAAGCTTATCTGTGCTTTACATTGTTTAATAACTGAAAATTAATAGGAAAGAGGTAAGAGCTAGAAGGCAATGGCACCCCACTCCAGTACTCTTGCCTGGAAAATCCCATGGATGGAGAAGCCTGGTGGCTGCAGTCTATGGGGTTGCGAAGAGTCGGGCATGACTGAGAGACTTCACTTTCACTTTTCGCTTTCATGCATTGGAGAAGGAAATGGCAACCCACTCCAGTGTTCTTGCCTGGAGAATCCCAGGGACGGGGGAGCCTGGTGGGCTGCCGTCTATGGGGTTGCACAGAGTCGGACGTGACTGAAGCGACTTAGCAGCAACAGCAGCAAGAACTAGAAAGGCCATCACACTCTTGATTGTAGACTGCATATAGTACAGGTGACAACAAAACCTTTAATGGTTATGACTTTTTAATGCTTGTTGACTGCAAATAGATATCCAGCAGAAGCATGCTAATAAGCTACACTTTGGAACCCAACAGACGCCTGCTAAATCCCAGGTCTGTGGAGCCCTGTGTTAAGAACATGGTCCCTCTGAGTCTTTTATGAGTTCCATGCCTTGTTTCTGGACTGCGTCAAGTGCTTTTCATGCATAATTCTCCACTCCTGCCCCTACACACACACACACACACACATCCACTGTGAGTGCTGTATCATTAGAATCCCCACCTCAGGTAAGAGAACTGAATGTTGAAGAGGCTAAGCCACTTGGCTGCCTTAGCTGACCCTAGGCAGACTTTATCCAGCCTATGTCTCTTCCCCTCCTTGAAGCCTAACACAGTACTAGGAACACAACAGTACCAGGAATGCTCGGGAAATGCAGGGATGTTTTGTTTGCTGTGCACATGGCTTTCTATCTGGCCTGGCTTAAGACTTAAAGAGTCCCAAAGTACTGAAAAGGTGACATATTTCCAATTTTAAAACTATACTCAACTATAAACTAAGCCTATGAAAGTCCAACAAGATTTTTATTTTTCTCATGACTACTACTCTGATGCTTTGTTAAAAGATCAAATGTAAAAAATCTTTAAAATAAATGTTTATTGTTTCAGCTTCACTTGGTACACTAAAAACATGCATACAACATGATCCAGGGCTGGCCTATTTCAACCTGATTCACTGAAGAGGGTGTTAGACTTTTCTCATATTTTTCCAATTCAGGGCTTCTCAGAAGTATGGCTGGGAAGGGGAGAAGGAAGTCTGTCTTTCTGTTGGTCTTGGCTTTAATACATCCTTGACTAAGCTTCCACGTATCACTAAAAATCTGCAAGAGGGAGCCAAGTGCTAGAGCCTTCTCTCCTAAGTGTGAATATTCTAAAACCAATCCAGGTTTAACTAGCTTAGTCAAAAAGATCTTGGGAGTCTCAGCACCAGGACATTTGCTTAAGCATGGGAGCAAGCACTGTCCGTGTGTGTGTGTCTGTGTGTATCTGTACGTGTGTGTGAGTGTGAACTCCAGCTGGCACTGGTGCAAAATACAACTCTAAAGCTGTGAGCATAAAGCAGGCAACTACTGTCATCAAGATAGGCCAAGAAGAAGAAATCAGGCTTTGACAATAAATTGAATGTAAAAACCTGTATGGTTTGGTTTTCTTGGGAAAACACAAATTCCTCACCGCAGCTTAGCACTCACTGATGTGGAGTCTATCAGCGCTTTGCCTGACCAACTCGCCTTCTAACACACCAGTTCCTAAATGCTATACACACCCTAGTGCTCCATCATGAACTCCTCACCTTGTTCTGAAGTTTCCACGGGAGACGTCTTTTGTGACAAGGGTGGGGAAAATGTAGCGAAGAGTTAAAAGTGAATCTCTTACCTCTTTGAACTGTTTTCTTCGTACTTTGTGTACACAGATACACTTTTGATGTGTTAACTAGAAAATCTGACTAGAAAAGAACAAAGCAGCTGTCACTGGGAGGAAGACACTGACAAAAAAAAAACTACACAGCCCTTTATTGAAGAACTGTCAAGCCCGTCCTACACTGCTGGGGTTGTCTGTGGCATTTATCAAAGACCTAGATCTGATGCAGGAAATTAAAAATAATAATAATAATAAATCTGTCCACTGGACATTTATTAAAAGAGTCTAAAATTACATTACATTTAAAATAACAAAAATTGATATTTTAACAATTCAGACACAATGTTGTTTTTATTAAATATATTTATAGATATATACTTGTATATACATGTACATGCTTCTCTAACCACAAAAATACACAAGTATGCATAGAGAATTACAGCACACGTGTCAGTAACAGGTCTATATAAAAATTAAAAGCACATATATATTTTTCTCACTATGAAGGAATTCTTAATGAGTTTAAATGCTTTTTCTCAATGTTATTTTCATTTGAATATCATATAAAAAGTTGAAACTTTTTAATATTCTGAAGAGATTAGAACTTAAACAAGGTCCTTAAAGGCAAATTGACGTCTACATGTTGCTCTACTGACTTATAATTATTTTACTGAGCATCATTCCCGGCTTTAAATAATACACAGGCTTTGCTGCACTCCAGGTTTTTTCATATTGATTATAAATTTGGGGTCTATTCTAACTACAGTATTGCATGGAATTTAATATCCTTTTTCTAAGTAAATATACTGTATGTAATTAGTGTTGTTGTTTTTTTTTTTAATCCCAATAGCATGGACATGAGGAAAAAAGAAATCCATTAAGGAGTGCACAAGAAAAAAACTGTTCAACATAGAAACTATACATGTATTCAAATGAATGTAGCTCCTTATATTTTCAGGTCACAGTGACAGATTACGATAGAGCTTCAGGCTTCAGCCTTCAAATCTTACCTCGATATCACTGAAGAGTTGCATGACCATAGGCAGGTTATTTCACTTCCTTGAGTTCAGCTTCCTCCCATTTGTAAAAATTTAAAAAAAAAAAAAGCATTTACCTAACTAGGGTTGTTCAGATTTTTAAAAGGCAGGGAGATGCTCTCATGGTTAAATAAGTTGAGAAGATGCAATACCAAACAATTCATTCTGCATTGAACAATGGTAAATAGATGGCAGAAAAGAATGCAGACCTTCTCAGAGCCTTTGATAGGTTCAGATAGCTTTTTTAATCTCAAGTACAACTCAGTGTTCAGAACGCCACAGAATTATTTAAACTGGAACATTTTTGTGATGAGTATTTCTAGAGATTAGCATTTCCCAAAACACAGTTGAAACATGATGGTTCTAAGGGGCATCTTAGGTCAAGAGAAACCCTTTTATGGCACACTTCAACTTGTGTATGTAGACCATGTCACAAGAACTGGGAAACTCTCTGCTAACTCTGGTCACTGTTGCTTCAGTTGCAAAATGATTTCCATGGCCTGAAATGACAAGTTTACTTTTCCTATATTAAGAAGAAACTCTCTGGAGGATAAATCATTAAGTAAATACATTGTTCAGAATTGTTTTCAAACTAAGATTAGAGGCTCCCCAGAGTGGGATTATGGGTGCAAAATAAGTGAAAGGAATTAAGAGGTACAAAACTCCAGTTGTAAAACAAATAAGTCACAGAAATATAATATGCAGCATAAGAAATATGATCAGTAATATGGGGACACGTGGTTAGTAGACTCATTGCAGTTATCATTTCATAATGTACATAAACATCAAAGCACTATGCAGTACACTTGATGCTAACAAAATACTACATGCCACCTATATCTCAACTGAAAAAAGAATTCGAGATGTTGTTGCAAGTGGTTTATATGCATTTATGTATCCAAACATTTATCAAGTTGGACTACAGACCAAGCAGTATCTAAATTTAGGATAAGCACTGGGTAAGATGGCCAGTGAGATGAGTTTTACTATATTCCCCCCCCCAAAAAATGAAATAAAAGGAATATTTTTCAGGCAAGGGTAGCCTAAGTCCATAATTTCTTATTTATTTTTGATTCTCAAAAGCTAAAATATTGCATTGAACAGGGCTTTATCAACCTAATTTAACTTTTCGATCCTTTGAAGACAGAAAGAATTGATGATTAATTTCTCTCCTTTTTGAAAATTCTGTCCTCTGAAAATTCCAACATTTTCAAAGGATCTGATAAATAATACCAAGTTCATTGGCATTTCAAACAGACAAGACACATCTATTTTAAACCATTATGAATGTCATATTTCCATTCAAACTTGAGAAGATCACATTTTCAGCTACCAACCAACTATGGAAAAATCTTTCAGACAACAATAACTCTTAATTGAAGATTTCTCTTAAAATTATTTTTATAGAATAATGTGGGAGTTCTCCTTCTGAAAAACAAAATTACTTTTAATGAAGCGGTTCAAAATCAGGGCAGAGAAAGAGCAAAGAGTTTCCTTGAGGTTCTGGTGACAGTTTACATAAAAAGATGTTTTATTTTCTCTTTGCAGGCTGTACACCATCATTTTGTCTTATTATTCCTGACATTCAGTTCATCATATTAGCATCTTTGTGGGAAACAAGAAAGTAATTAAGGTTTTAGCTCTTTATTCTTTGGGAGACAGATTTGCTTTCCCTCAAAACTCTTAATGATGAGGCAGACCTGGTCAAACACCAAATGCAAGGATTTTTAATGCAATAAAGATGGAGCTTTAATAATTTTCAATTACAGTTATTCTGCAATAATGTTAGCAAATCTCATCTAAAAAGTAAATTATTCATTGAATAGGAAATGGGAAAGTCTTAGGATTGTGTGACTTTCCCATTTAAAGTTTCACTAAGATCCTCCTTGATAAAGTCCTTTTAAAAGATTACATATTTTATACTTTGTTTCTATCCTTTTTCTTCATTCTTGATGCTGTTTCTACTTTTTAATATACTTTTCTAACAAAACACAGTAGTTATAGAGTAGCCATTCAGAGAGATCTATTCAGAACGAGTACTCATTCACTTGCTGCCAGAAATACTGATAATATGATATTTTTTATTTAGTTTTAAGAATACATTTTTCATTTTAAGCAAATGAAACCTAGAACCAAATTTAAAAAAAGTCATTGACTTTCATTAGAAAATTGGTAGTAAAAAGTCTTTTATGTTACCTTTATTAGCAAATCTTACCTTTCACATAAATAAATACATCATTTATTGAAAATTACATAGAATACAGCAAAACTATAGAAAATAATTTAAATTAAAACAAACTTGAAAAAAACAGGCAACAGTTTTCTTTAAAAAAAAAAAAGCAGCAATGCCTTTCTCATTGAACTTGAAAATATATCATTAACTTAGTCACTTCTATATTCCCTTTGTAATAATTTCCAATATTTATGCTCAGATAAATGTTAGATTCTTTATAATCTACCTCCTCACTCTTTCTCTAGACAGGAATTTAGCTACATTTGTTTAATCTTCATGTCTTAAAACTGAAGGGAGAGTCCCAAATTTAACTTGGTGACTAGCTTTGTACAATACTCTTTCAACGAAAACTCATGACTGGAACCCTTTGTGTTCAGAATTCTAGAACATATTATAATACAAACTTGCAGATTTACGGGAAGTGTTCTTGAGCTCAGTAACATAGAAATCTCAACTTTTCCTCCAATGGATATCACCAATTTATCTCACAAACCAAAGCCAACATGTTTGAGATGGCAATGTTGTGGAAACTGTGAAGGCACATGTCAAATTCACTGCTTTCTGACAATTATTTTAAGTTCCTGGGTCTTCTGTTTGTTTTAGATTTTGTTTAAGGAAAGAAATTGTTTCTCCACTGTAATAGGAAACTAGATTAGGGCAAGAGTAAGTGAATTAATTCCAGTATCTGTGAACACTGTTCCAGCTGGGATAAGAAATACCTTCTAATAGCCACATTTATTACCTTCAATCATGCCACTTTATAAAATGCTTAGGGTTTATTTCAATGACAGATACTTTAATGACAAAAGACGAGATTCACATTTTTTCTTAAGGAGCATCTTTCAGCACTGCCTCTCTAGATAAGATATGGATGCTTAAATCTTCATGAGTTTAATTTACAATATTTAATTATGTATCAATGCATAAATATTAGAGGAACAACATTGTTCATGAAATTATTCAATAAAAATCATTGTAGTATTAACTTTTATTTTGGAAACCATTTTGAAAAGCCCTTTAATGCTGGAATTTAGGTATAACTAATATACCAATATAGCTATTATGGGCTTCCCAGGCTGCACTAGTTGTAAAGAACCCATCTGCCAATGCAGGAGATGTTAAGAGACGCAGATTCAATCCTTGACTCAGGAAGATCCCCTGGAGGAGGAAATGACAACCCATCCATTATTCTTGCCTGGGAAATCCCATGAACAGAGGAGGCCTGGTGGGCTACGGTCCATTGGGTCGCTGAGTCAGACATGGCTGAAACGACTTAGCACGCACAATGTAGCAATTACATGCATGGTGCTTAGGGTCTAAGAGACATAGGTTCAAATTCGTGCTTGACCAATTACCAAAAGGCTTTAACTTCACATTTCTGGAGTTGTATTTCCTTTTCTTGGAAGTGGAGATGGCAATAGTAGCTATCTCATGGATTCTGAGCTGTCTAAGGCAATAAACATATCTGAAACTCTCAGACCAGTATCTGGCACAGAGCAAGCACTTAAGGACAGGAGCTAATCACTAGCAAATTGTTGTAATGAATAAGCAGAAGTAAAAAGGCATCTTCTTCAATCTTGTCAAAGTTGACCTGCAACAACAGAAATTATGGTCTTACGTGAAATTTAGTCTCTTTCAAATCCAGCACTGTATATTTGATTCCATAATTCTTCATATGATTTGCATGGTTCTGTTCTTTATTGCTCTCTGTCTCCCTATCTCTCAGTTTAGTCACTCAATCGTGTCCAACTCTTTGCGACCCCATGAATTGCAGCATGCCAGGCCTCCCTGTCCATTCACAACTCCTAGAGTTCACCCAAACTCATGTCTATCCAATCAGTGATGCCATCCAGCCATCTCATCCGCTGTTGTTTCCTTCTCCTCCTTCCCTCAATCCCTCCCAGCATCAGTCTTTTCCAATGAGTCAACTCTTCGCATGAGGTGGCCAAAGTACTGGAGTTTCAGCTTTAGCATCATTCCTTCCAAAGAACACCCAGGACTGACCTCCTTTAGAATGGACTGGTTGGATCTCTTTGCAGTCCAAGGGACTCTCAAGAGTGTTTTCCAACACCACAGTTCAAAGGCATCAATTCTTTGGCGTTCAGCATTCTCCATAGGCCAACTCTCACATCCATACATGACCACTGGGAAAACCATAGCCATGCCTATAGGGATTGGGGGCAGGAGGAGAAGGGGACGACCGAGGATGAGATGGCTGGATGGCATCATGGACTCAATGGACCTGAGTTTGAGTGAACTCCGGGAGTTAGTGATGGACAGGGAGGCCTGGGGTGCTGCGATTCATGGGGTCGCAAAGAGTTAGACACAACTGAGTGACTGAACTGAACTGAACTTATTTTTCAACATTTCAGCTTTCAAACAACTTGCAATGTTTGTCGACATTTTCAAGCAAACTTTTATACTTAGAATTCCAAAGATCATCAATCACTACACAACCACATGTTCTGATACTGTTCTTACATAGAACAGTTTTAATTTCAGCAAAATTATATTTTGTGCTTGATGTGAGAGATATACTTAAGCACAACAGAAAATGTAAAGGAAGTTCTCTGAAAGTATAGAAAAGGAGAATGTAACACTTTTTTGTTGATTCAGAAAAGGTGAAATTTAAGGCTGAGATTGAATGAAACATAGATATTTAAAATGTTGGCTTTAATACAGTAAAAGCATTCTAGATAAGATAAAAAGGATGCAAAAAACAAACAAACAAACAAACAAAAAACAAAAAAACACAGAGTCCTAATAGGTAACAATATGTTTGGAAAAAAAATTCAAGAAGTTCTATGAGGATGGGACATAAGTTGATGAGGGCTAGAAGTGTCAAAAAGTGTTAGTGGCTTAATTGTGACCTACTTTTGCAATGCCATGGACTGTAGCTTGCCAGGCTCCTCTGCCCGTGGAATTCTCCAGGCAAGAATACCAGAGTGGGTAGCCATTTCCTTCTCTAGGGAGTGTCACAAATAAGTGTCTAACTTATTACTACATACTAATACATGAACTATGGTGTTGGAGAAGACTCTTGAGAGTCCCTTGGACTGCAAGGAGACCCAAACAGTCCATTATAAAGGAGATCAGTCCTGAGTGTTCTTTGGAAGGAATGATGCTAAAGCTGAAACTCCAGGACTTTGGCCACCTCATGCAAAGAGTTGACTCTTTGGAAAAGACCCTGAGCTGGGAGGGATTAGGGGCAGGAGGAGAAGGGGACGACAGAGGATGAGATCGCTGGATGGCATCACCAACTCAATGGACATGAGTTTGAGTGAACTCCGGAAGTTGGTGATGGACAGGGAGGCCTGGTGTGCTGCAGTTCATGGGGTTGCAAAGAGTTGGACATGAATGAGTGACTGAACTGAACTGAACTGAACTGAAGACATGAAATGGGTCACTGAAAATTTGATGAACAAATTGACATGATCAGATTTAGCAATTGTGTGAAGAATAGACAAAGGCAAAAGAAATTAGAAAGAATCAAGAAGATTGATTAGGATGTTTGGGTTGGCCAAAAAGTTCATTTCAATTTTTCCATAGCATCTTACAGGAAAACCCCAATGAATGAACTTTTTGGCCAACCCAATATAATACTAGCATAGATAGTGTTTTTGTTTTTCTAATTTTTTTGTTGTACAGTACATGGGACCTTAGTCCTCTGACCAGGGATCAAACCAGTGCCCCCTGCATTAGGAGCACAGAGTCTTAACTACTGGACCATCATGGAAGTCCCTTTGGTTTAGCATTTGACTAAGTCAGTAACTTGGAAAATTAATCCTGGTTAAGGGCAGCAGATGAAGATGGAAGCTCATCAGTGATAGTAAACCCTCTTATGAGAGGGGAGAGAATGCAAAGTTTTCCAGGTAATACTCTGCGGAAAATATTGTTAAGTGAGTGGGTAACAGAAACGGAAACCAACAAGGACAGAGTGGTACTGTGGATCTTGGGGGGAAATGAGAGAATTTCAGGAAGGTGAAATTAATCAGTGTTAGGTGCAATAGAGAGATCAGAAAAGATAACTGAATGGGGACTCTTGAGTTTGTAAATGGGAATATTGGTGTAGTAGTCATCTCAGGCTGCCACAAAAATACCATCCTGTCTATGATCCCTAAAGTTCATGTTCTTCTGACTATGTAACATATGTATATTTTATTTGCAGAGCCCCCTTGACTTTTTCCAGTGTCAACTCTAAAGTCTAAAATTTATCTAAATACCATTTAAATTTGAGGTGTGAATCAGCTCCTCTCCCTCTGCTAATCTGTGAAACCAGACAAGCTAGGTGCTATCGAAATATAATGGAAGGTAGGCATAGGATAGATATTTCCATTCCAAAAGGAGGAAATAGGAAAGGAGGACAGAGTGATGTGTCTCAAGCACATCCAAAATATAGTTGAATGAATTCCATCAGATCTTAAGGCCCAAGAATAGTCATCTTTGGTTCAATGCTCTGCCTTCAGAGCAAGGACCAATGGGGTTGTAGTCCTGTCTCTGCAGGAGAGCTGGGCAGGGGTCCCGTTCCATCCTCCATAGCTCCAGAGAGCAGTCCTAACTCATGGCTCTGGCTGGGTGGAGGCCATTGAGCCTGTGTAAACAAAGGCACTGGCCCCATTCATTTCTAAATTCAGTTCAGTTCAGTTCAGTTGCTCAGTCGTGTCCGACTCTTTGTGACCCCATGAATCGCAACACGCCAGGCCTCCCTGTTTATCACCAACTCTCAGAGTTCACTCAGACTCACATCCATCGAGCTAGTGATGCCATCCAGCCATCTCATCCTCTGTCGTCCACTTTTCCTCCTGCCCCCAATCCCTCCCAGCATCAGAGTCTTTTCCAGTGAGTCAACTCTTCGCATGAGGTGGCCAGAGTACTGGAGTTTCAGCTTTAGCATCATTCCTTCCAAAGAAATCCCAGGGCTGATCTCCTTCAGAATGGACTGGTTGGATCTCCTTGCAGTCCAAGGGACTCTCAAGAGTCTTCTCCAACACCACAGTTCAAGCATCAATTCTTCAGTGATCATCTTTCTTCACAGTCCAACTCTCACATCCATACACGACCACAGGAAAAACCATAGCCTTGACTAGATGGACCTTAGTCGGCAAAGTAATGTCTCTGCTTTTGAATACACTATCTAGGTTGGTCATAACTTTTCTTTCAAGGAAATTACCTTTTATTAAAAGACATTTCCCCCTTCCCTTAGTAGGCATTCACAGCCAAATAGCTCCAATTTTCTGAGGAGCTACTCAAGGAATTTAACAGTCTTCTTTCATTTTTTTTCCTGTCTTGATTCCCTTCAGTTCAAACTGGTGGTATTTCTGCTTATATGATATCATAAACTTGTTATCGATTGATATGCCAGCCATACCCTTGGTGTTCTCTTTAGCAAATGCCTCCTAATTTTTTGCAATACGGATAGTCTGATAATTTTTCAAATCTTAAATTTTGGTTCCTTTTCACTTAACAACTCCTCTTTAATTCATTTCTCTTGTTTTGTATCTTATTAAAAGCAGTCAGGAGGAACCAAGCCCCTCCTTCAAGACGCTGCTTAGAAATATTCTGGGCTAAATATCCAATTTTACTGCTCACAAGTTCTAACTTCCACAAAACACTAGAGCACAGACATAGTTCTACCAAGTTCTTTTCCACTTTATAGCAAGTATTGCCTTCCTTCCAGTTTTCAATTATGTGGTCCTTATTTCCATCTGAGATCTCACTAGAATCACCCTTAATGTTCATGTTTCCAGCATGCACCTCAAAACTCTTCCAGCCTCGACCCACTTCTCAGTTCCAAAGGCACTTTCACATAAGCAGATATTTGGTATAGCAACACCGCATTCCTTGTATCAAAGTCTACATTAGTTATCTCAAGTAACCATAACAAAATACCATATACTGGGTGGATTAAACACAACTTATTTTCCAGTTCTGGAGGCTAGTAAGTCCAAGACAAGATGACAGTCAACTCATTTATATGGGGAGGGTTTTTTCCTGGCTGGAAGATTGCTACTTTCTCATGTTTCTTCACTTCTTATTTGGGCATTAAATCCACACTCATGACCTTGTCTAAACATAAGTACCTCTCATCTCTAAATGCCCTCAGGAGTTAGGGGTCAACAAATGAATTGAGAGGGGGAGGTAGTACATTTCAGTCCGTAGAAATTGTGACCTTGTTGAAAGCCACTAGATTGCAGATAACATTTGAGAAAGGATGGTCAACAGAAAGTTATGCTCTTTTTAAAAAGTAAATTAAAAGTAGTCACTTTAAGAAGAAGAGGCAGTTGTTCATCTACCAGCCCCAGAGAACTGATATAAAGGATGTATGAGAGGAGCCAGTGAGTCAGGAGAGATTAATAATCCAGGAATAAGGCAACATGATAGAGAAATGCTGCAGGGGGGACGATAGCAAGAATGAAGGGAAAAAGGTGGTCTGTGTAAAGGAAGAAAAACAATTCTTTCTCTGAATCGGCAATGAAGGAAAAGCTAGGAGCTGGCAAAGAGCAACAATGCAGAAGCTCTTGTCTGTCTATCATAATGTTGTTTGGTAAATAGGAAACAGTAACATATTCTGAGAATCAGAGAAAATATGAGACACAGAGAAGAGGTTTGAAGTGGCTCAAAGGAGGAACATTGTTCAGATTTCACTGTGTGCACCAGCAAAACAGCTGTCCATGGAGAGGAGAAAGGAAGCTCACAGGAGCCTTTTCATAAGATAAAGAGAGTCAAAGAAAACTCAGGGTCAGTATGAGACAGAAATCATAAACTTACAATTGCATCAAGTCATGTGAGTATTTTATTGTCCTCAAAAGCAGAGAAGCAGAGTAATTGGATATTTGGGTTCATCCAGGGAAAGGTGTTAGCAGTTATGTGAGACAAGAAGACAGAGATTAGAAGAAAAAACAAAAACAAAAAAAAATTGTAAAAATACATGAATGTTAGAAGAAATACACGAATCTTTGAAATTCAGAATGATTGTGGATATTAACATCCATTTTGAAGTTGTTTTATTCTTTAAGGGCTCTCTTACACACACATAGGACACAAATATGTCTTTCCATCTAAATATTTAAAAAATAAAATCACCCTTTCCCCAATTGTATTATCAAACTTAATGTCAAAACTTAAAAGTATTAGACTACAATTGTATGTGTGTGCGCTCAGTTGTGTTTGACTCTGCAGCCCCGTGGACTGGAGCCCACTAGGCTCCTCTGTCCATGGGATTTCCCAGGCAAGAATATTGGAGAGGGGGGCCATTTCATTCTCCAGGGGATCTTCTTGACCAAGGATCAAATCCACATCTCTCACATCTCTTGCATTGGTAGGCAGGTTCTTTATCATTCTAACACCTGGGAAGCCCAATAATTGTATAGTCGCTGGTAAAGCTATATATTCTAAGCTGAGAAACAAGAAGAAACTTTTTAATCATATAAGTTAATCAGATAGTTATCTAACTTATTTTAACAATTTGGCTTCTAATAATTCCCTCTACATTTGTAGTTACAAATGATCTGTGTCTTCCACAGAATTTAATTTTTAATCATAATGTATTTTTAAATAAGAAAGGTTTTCATGTGTCATAATATACAACATTTAAATAGAAGGGCCTCCATTAAGAAAACTATACAGCAACGAAGACCAAAAACTACAGTACAATGAAGCAATACACACAAGCCAAGAACTGAATATATGGATTTAATGAAACCAGTGACCTTGGGTTCAAAATCAGTGGGTTTATTTTGCTGTCAGAGTAAATTAATTTGAATTGTAACTTCTATATTCCTTTACAATTGTAATGATGTTTGGCAAAGTTGGACTACCTTTATATGGGTTCACAGTATTCAATTTCATTTTAAAACATCTAGTGCATAATACTTTTATCTTTCATGACAAGACTTAGCTCAGTCTGAAATAATCACTATATTAACATTTTTTACCCATTCAAATAGCCCAATCATTATTACAAAAACAGCAAGCTTCCCGGGCTTGTCATTAATTCCTACTGTTTTAATTATAAGAAAAAAAAATTCTATGGAAGGCTTTTGTGGATATTGGCACTGTAAACACAACCTTATGCAAAGATATGAAAATCAAATGGAGTTTTTTTTTTTTTTCTACATTGATATTCTGGTAGAAATAGCATATTTTTTGGCAAGAAATTAAAGTCTTAAAACATAATGGTGCTTTCTTTGAATTCAGTCACAAAGAGGCTGCTTAAAATTACATATTAATTTTGACTATTTGGAAACACGAAGGCTACAGTCAAGACCAACATTTTAAAAAAGTAACTCTATATCCACTAGGTCTGACAGTTTGTTTTTTTTTAACTCTTATCTAACCAAACTTCATTTCTTCTTCTATATATTGTTATATTACATGTAAATGATTGTCAGTATCAAGCGATTTAAGTCATTTAAAATTAAGAGCTACATAAGATTTACACAGAAACAAAATTCAACTTTTGAGAAAAGCAATTAGTAACATGGTTAAATCAGTCTTTACAAAGCTGACTGCTTCATTTAGAATTTATGCTATGCGTAACATGGTAGGGTTGTAGAGTGAGGAGAAAACTCACAGTGTATATTTGTTTAGCCTTATTTTTATCATTATTATTTTTAACCTAAATCAAAATATATAACTGAGGGAGACTCTTCTGAATTTTCCACCTCAAAGAACATGAGCTAAATTGAAACATTAAGAAGATAAGTAACTTTGAGCAAAATACTCTAGCAACTACTCACAGTCTTCTAGAAGTGACTAGGCAATTGTATACATACATTTCCACTCAACAATACACACACACACACAGATACAATGCAGACTGTGACAAATGCTATAATGGAGGTATGAAGACTTATGCTCACAAAGGGTTTAAGAATGAATTCTGAATGGAGAAATTAACAATGAGTACTGACAAAAAATAAGACTTGAGCTATACTTCAAAGGACCAATGATGTTTGGAATTATTTTAGCAAAGATCTATGCTATTAAAATAAAAAGTCCCTAATTACCCTTTTAAGATTAAACCCAAGAATAGGTAACATATTTTATGTAACAAGGATTCACTTAAAAAAATGTTTAAAATATGTATGTAGATCTGTGTTAGATTTCTTTTAGCATTTAGGCCATGTATCACATATCTTCTTTCCAGTATGAGAGAGGTTAGTTTACAAAAAATGTCCAGAACTAAGAATTGTTAGGTTAAAAGTTAAAAAAAATTAAAGGCATTTTCATACTCTTAAACAATATTTAAAATCTCTTTGGGCAAACTATGATATTTAAATAAACATACTCAGTGCATTTCATTCTCCCAAATAAAAAGACCACCAAAAAAATGTATTAACCACTATGCTATGTATATTTCTAGCATAAAATGTAATCATCTTTATGAACTAAAATTATTTCTATCTAGCCATTAATACAATTAGCACTTAATAGTTCACCTCATAATATAATTTGATAAAAAATTAAATTATTGATGATAACATTTATGAATTTCTCTCATAATTAGGTAGGTAGAATTAGACAGGTAGAACTAGACAGAATTTATTAGGTAGAAGTAGACAGAATTTATCTTAAAAACAAGTTGTATTTTTACATTATAATAAAATGACAGTGAAAGTGAAGTCTTTCAGTCACGTCCTACTCTTTGCGACCCCATGGACTATAGCCTACCAGGTTCCTCCATCCATGGGATTTTCAAGGCAAGAGTACTGGAGTGGGGTGCCATTTCCTTCTCCATGGGATCTTCCCAAGTGAGGGATCAAATCCATGTCTCCTGAGTTGTAGGCACATGCTTTTACCGTCTGAGCTACCAGGGAAGTCACATTATTATAAAATTGTTCTGAAATGCTTCAAATGGTAGCAGAATATTGAAACTGAGAGGAAAATAAGACACTTCCTCAAGGATTTAAATTTTTTTTAAAAAATATCATATTTTATATTACATAGTCAAAGTTCAGCTACTATTTTCATTTATTAACATTTGAGTTAAGACATTGAGTTTATTATATTGGCAAATACTTATCCATTATAATATAACCATAAATTGAGCTCTAACTCATGAATGTGTTAATTGTTCTTTCCTGTTGAGAACAGAAGCTTATATCCACTTTTAAAACTGAATAGACATAATTCATACGCAATTTAGATTAAATCTGAGAATGAAATAGAAAGTACACACACCATCTGTGAAGAAATATCCTCATCCCTAATTAATATGTATCATGTGTTTTAGCCCATCTCATTACTAAAGACAAGTTATAAAATATAAAATTGGGTTTAATAAAAGAAAGTCAATTTAATGGAAATGAGAAATTACCTGTAGGGATATTGCTAATGTTATCTAAATAGTCTATGGCTAAAGAAGTATAACTTGATTCCCATGTGAGCCAGAGAACTGGTTGTTAGTGTGCTTAGAAGAAGACAGGAAGGAGCCTCTATTGGCTGACTAGGAATGAATTATCATTCAAAAAGTGTTTACTGAGAGTCAGTTATATTCTAAGCACTGTGATGGAAAAGATTCATATAGTGGTAATAGTGGTTAAGTGATAAGCACTGTTATAAGCACTTTACACAACAACCCCTATGAATAACAGTAATATTTGTTTATTATTTTCATTTTACAGATGATGAAAATAAGGTATGGTAATATTAAGTGATTTTCCTAATGACACACAGTGAATAACAGAGTTGTTGACAATTTGACTTTAAGTCTGTGGAATCTGACAAGTTTATAAGAAAGTCAAAGTGCCTGGGCAAAAATAATGGGATGGCAACTAGTGTGAGATAAGGCAAGAAGGGTATACAAGAGTGAACACACAGATTTTTGATCTACTTTCAGGATTTTGACTTTATCTAAAGAGCAGTGAAAGTCACTGGGGGAGAAGGCTGGGAAGTAACATAATTGGAATATATTTTGAGAAAATGCTATTGGCTACAGTGTGCAAGATTGATCAGAGAGGGAAGGTAAAAGTGAAAATTGGAGCTAAGAGGCTGTTTTATAGTCCAAGTGAGAGACGATGGCAGCCTTCCCTAGGGTAGTAGTAGTAATGGTGGTAGAGATGAAGAGGATAGATTGACTTATAAGATTTTAAGAGCTAATATCAACAGTAGTTAATATCAGGTAGACTAGAAGCATGGGAGAGAAGCGTCCAAGGATAACTTCAAAGTTTTAGTTAGTGCTACTTACTGGATGATGATGTATGCAGGTCTGGCTTTTACATCGTTCTGGTTTCTGCTTAAACATTCCCTCAGAGAAGTCTTCTCCAAATGTTTGAACTAAAATATCATTCTCCCCTCTGTAAGTCTCTAAATCCTTATAGTACTCTATTTTTCTTCATAGCACTTATGACTACATGACAGAATTAACACATTGCTTATTTCCTTGTGTTGTCTGTTTCATCAACTATAATGAAAGTACCATGAAGTCAGACAATTTGTCACTCATACTTATGTTGTGTGCTTCCCAAGTGGAGCAGTGGTAAAGAATCCACCTGCCAATACAATAGATGCAATAGACATGTGTTTGATCCCTGGGTCAGGAAGATTTCCTGGAGGATAAAATGGCAACCCACTCTGGTATTCTTGCCTGAAAAATTCCACGGACAGAGGAGCCTGGCAGGCTACAGTCCATGGGGTCACAAAGAGCTGGACATGACTGAACACTCACACACACACATTCACACACACAATTATGTTGTACTCTCTGCCCTTTAGAATACACCTTTCATGTCACAGACAATCAATACCTATTTAATGAATAAGTGAATGAACATGAGAGTCACCAGAAGATGTGGAATGGTTGAAGTTGTGGATATGGATTAGATTCCTTCACAGAGACCAATGAGAGAACACACATGTAAGCAAAAATAAGAAAAGCAAGGAAATAAAGTTGAAATAACAAAGTTAGAAGGATAGGAGAAAGTCCAACAAAGAGCAATTCCGTGAAAAATCCAGGAAAATATAGAACTTAAAACTGAATGACTGATGATGTCAAAAGTCAGAATGACAATATAGGAAGAGGACCCAAAGACACTATGACAACTGGCATTTAGGATGTCTGTAGTAGTACCATTGTTAAAGTTTTGCTTAAGAACTAGGGACAGAAGACATACTGTAGTGGTTAGGAGAAGGAACTTGATCTGAAAACGAGGAGATAGTAAGTTCAGACTAATGTTTTCAAGAGATACGGCTATGAAATAATGAGTGGATACAGGGCACCAGGGAGGGATGGAGAAAAAAGGAAGAAGAACTGTACAGAAAAGCACTTAATGACCTAGTTAACTATGATGATGTGGTCACTCACTTAGAGCCAGACATCATGCAGTCTGAACTCAAGTAGGCTTTAGGAAGCATTACTCCAAATAAAGCTAGTGGAAGTGATGAAATTCAGCTGAGCTATTTCAAATCTTATAAGATGATGCTATCAAGGTGCTGCACTCATTATGCCAGCAAATTTGGAAAACTCAGCAGTGACCACAGGACTGGAAAGTTCAGTTTTCAATCCAATCCCAAAGAAAGTCAGTGCCAAAGAATGTTCAAATTACTGCACAATTGCACTAATTTCACATGCCAGCAAAATTATGCTCAAAATTCTTCAGGCTATAGCAAATTTGTGAACCTAGAACTTCCAGATGTTCAAGCTGGCTTTAAAAAAGCAGAGGAACCAGAGGTCAAATTGCCAACATATTGGGTCATATATTGGGCCATATAAAAAGACAGGGAATGCCTAAAAACATCTACCTCTGCTTCATTTAGTATGTTATTAGTACGTTAAAGCCTTTGTCTGTGTGGATCACAACAAACTGCAGAATATTCTTAATGAGATGAGAATATCAGGGCGCATTACCTACCTCCTGAGAAACCTATATGAAGGACAAGAAGCAATAGTTAGAACTCGGCATGAAACAACAGGTTCAAAATTGGGAAAGGAGTACATCAGGCTGTATACTGTCACCTTGCTTATTTAACTTTATGCAGAGTACAACATGTGAAATTCTGGGCTGGATGAATCACAAGCTAGAATCAAGATTGCCAGGAGAAACATCAACAACTTCAGATGTGCAGATGATTCCACTTTAATTGCAGAAAGTGAAGCAGAAATGAAGAGCCTCTTGATGAAAGGGAAAGAGGAGAGTGAAAAGGCTGGCTTAAAACTTAACATTCAAAAAATGAAGATCGTGGCATCCAGTCCTATCACTTCATGACAAAAAATGGGGAAAATGTGGAAACTGTCAGATTTTATTTTCTTGGGCTCCAAAATCAATACGGATGGTCACTGCAGCCGTGAAATTAAAAGATGCTTGCTCCTTGGAAGAATAGCTATGATGAACCTAGACAGTGTATTAAAAAGCAGAGACATCACTTTGCCTACACAGGTCTGTCTAGTCAAAGCTATGGTTTTTCCGGTAGTATGTGTGGATGTGAGAGTTGGACTATAAAGAAAGCTGAGCACTGAAGAACTGATGCTTTTGAACTGTGGTTTTGGAGAAGACTCTTGAGAGTCCCTTGGCCTGCAAGGAGATCAAAGCAGTCCATCCTAATGGAAATCAGTTCTGAACATTCATTGGAAGGACTGATGTTGAGGCTGAAGGTCCAACACTTTGGCCACCTGATGCGAAGAACCGACTCACTGGAAAAGACCCTGATGCTGGGAAAGATTGAGGACAAGAAGAGAAAGTGTCCCTTGGCCTGCAAGGAGATCAAAGCAGTCCATCCTAATGGAAATCAGTTCTGAACATTCATTGGAAGGACTGATGTTGAGGCTGAAGGTCCAACACTTTGGCCACCTGATGCGAAGAACCGACTCACTGGAAAAGACCCTGATGCTGGGAAAGATTGAGGACAAGAAGAGAAAGGAGCGACAGAGGATGAGATGGTTGGATGGCATCACTGATTAATGGACATGAGTTTGAGTAACTGCAGGGAGATAGTGAAGGACAGAGAGGCCTCGTGTGCTGCAGTTCATGGGGTTGTAAAGAGCTGGACACAACTTAGTCACTGAACGACAACAAAAATATGATGTTAGCAAATTAAGTTATGGTAGGTAAATACTCCCAGATCCTTCTTTTGAAAAGTTCCCTCATGTACTGTATGTTTCATAGCATAAAATTTTAATTACATTTCAAAGACATCATACTGATAGAGAACTTCATTGAGTTTTATCAAAAAATGTTAGGAGTAGCCATGTTTAAAAATTTCATATTTCTAGTAATAACTTGTGAATACAAATAATTGAATTGACAAAGTTGTTCTGAACAATAAGTATGATTTCATCTCAAAAATAAAAGATTAAATATGTCTCGCAGAATGATTTAATTTAGTTAGAAAGAAGACATTGAACACTGAATTCACAGGACTTTCTCCTTCCCTTTTAACAGGTTAAATTCAAGAAGATGATCTTCAATTTCTTTTCCCTAACATCAGATTGCATGAGAAAATTTGCAACCTAGCTTCCCAATGATTTACTATTTCTTTATTAATGATCATATATGCCCTTTAATTCAAGGTGCTTGGTAATGGTTTCAACAATGAAATGGTAACACTTTAAGAATGGGGCAAATTAATATTTGATTAAATTAAAAATTACACAGCTGTCATTTAGTAGGAATATAATTATATTCAGTTTTTTAAAGAATAAGGTCTCTGAAGTGCTGAGCTCATCTTAAAAGAATATTAAACATACCAAAATAGTAGATATTACTTGGGGCTATACATAGCACAATTCCAGAGAGTGCTATTCACATAAAAATGTTTGGTTTATTTAATTTCACTATATTTGCACCTCCTCTTCAAATTTCCCTGATGTTCCTCTTCTTATACTCTACCACTCTTCAATATCTTTACTAATTAATTATCATTTAAAAGAGAGAGGAGAAAACTAGGAAAATTGAAAAGCATGTGAAAATTGATAGTGAACAATGAATTCTGACTGCATCCACTAGACATATTTTCAAATGGAAAGCTCCAAGGTTTTCCTAACTGCTTTTCACTGCAATAGAGAGTCTCGGATCTTAACTTCATAGACATGTGTTATAAATCAATGCTATTATCTCATTCACAAGGAAATAGAAGGGAAGCAGACACTGATCCCAGGACAGTAGCTGTACTTTGTTTTGCATCAGGCCAACTAGCACTGGAAATGTGTCTGTGGCAACTAAACCATCTGTTCACTTGCTATTTTGCAGGGTTGTTTGTCTGCTTTAATGTACCTGTACATCCCATTTCACAAAATGCACTAGCATTGTTTCACAGAACTCTCTAGGAAAAAAAATAGTAAGCCATTCAATTTCAATATTAGTTGTAGGAACAGTGATAGTACAGAAACTGCACATATTTTCATAAGTGAAAAAAGCCCAATAGTCAAGTCTATAAATTCTGATTTTATTTAGAGTACAAATGTCTCCAAGTATCTTTTTTAAAAAGATTGCAAGTAAATCTCCAGACATATATCTTTAATTATGCTGTATAGATTTCTCACCATTTTCAACTAGTAAAATACATGCTGTCAGCTTTTTTAAAATGGGGTTAATACTATATATGGGGTTAATACTATTATGGGAGGTTAATACTATAATAGTCTAGTATTAGAATAAATCTAGCCTTTTCTTGTTGCACTGATGTATTTTTTTGAACTGATGTATTTTTATTAAAATTACACATTCACTACATATGTGAGATATCTTTCTTTAAGTATATTTGGGACCTGAGAATATTTATGTAGTGAATATAAATATGCTTCATTAGTACTTAAGAGCATGTGGCTAAAAGCTTACAAGGCATCAAACAGTAGAATATTTTAGTTATAGTTAAGACAGTTCAAAGTTGAAAATTCAGGTTATTCTAAATCCATGTATTCGTTCACTTCGAAATTCACATCTCTTGGATCGTAGCTTGGATATAGTATTTAGAAAATCAGCTAATCAATTCCACTGGTGCTAGGAGATCTCAAACACTGATTACCAAAAACTAGAGCAGATGCATTTCTATCTTTTTTTTTTTTCAATTTAAATGTTTTTAAGGTGAAATTAGTAGTTGTAAAACCCCCGAATTTTAAAGACTGTATGTGACAGGAGAAAGTTACAAAGGATGTCAGTCAAGGGGTTATTAGTTTAATTTTGGACTTCACATTTCCTATACCCTGTTTTACTTAGGATCATTGCAATTGATGTTTTTTAGTGTCTGGAAACAAAGACCCATGAGAGCTCCATTAGCCTTCTTGGGATAACAAGCAAAGGTAATAACTTTTCCTATTAAGCAAACAAAGACCGTGGCCAACTCTCATTTGGCTTGTCAGTGAACCTTCCCGCCAGGATGGTTCTGCCTCTTTACTTGTGCAAGTTGCTGGCTCGCTAGCTAGCGCACAGGATGTGCTGTCAATATTGCCTGGTGAGTTTTGAAACAATTGCCTAAATAAAACCCTCTTCACAATTCTATGAGCCTTTCTTCTGCGGAATGTATCAGTCTTTGCTACTTATAGCAAAGAATGTGCTTTATCCTCAATGATGCTCCTTCAGTGTCTTTTTTATTTCTGTCTCCAATAAACCTCATTAGCACAATGGAACAGAAATTACTCTGCTTAGTATGGTCATCTATTTCAATAGCAAATGCTCTTGCCTACACAGATCTCATTTTTTGAGTGTGTGGAACAAAATTCAGCATTGCCCAATCTGCTACTATTCACTATTGACTGCAAGCTGAAATTCTCTGATGGACTTAAAATAATAATTTCCAACCAGCTAATTTCAGAAGCTATTCTGTAGGTAATCTAATAGACTTGTTATTTGGATGCCATCAACACTTAAATATTCATATTTCTTGCATTTCGGGGGACAATGCATTCACAGGAGTGCTTGGCCACTCTCTGAGCAGTAGATGGCGGCACTGTTCAGCTGTCTTGTTTTTGGCTTTGGTTTAATTTGGGTTTTTTGTAAGTTAAAATCAATTTCTTTATCATCAGGAAGAAAAAAAAAAGAAGAGAGTTTCAAATGGTCATGGACCTACATATAGAACTCATATCAATTTCTAATGATTTGGCAGTACATGTTAAATTATTAACTAAGAAACAAAATCACAAAACCAGTTCATATCATCATGCTTTTTTATTTGTAATCTCTTTGTTTTATTTTTTTTATTTTTTGTTTGAAGTAAAATATGAAAAAAGTGAAATATGTCTACCTGTGAATTTCTCTGAAATTAATGCTTCTATATATTTAGTCGTTGCCAGTTTCAAGATAGAGTTCTTTCTGAGTTACTAGAGAAAGCAATACAGGAGAAGGCAATGGCACCCCACTCCAGTACTCTTGCCCGGAAAATCCCATGGATGGAGGAGCCTGCTAGGCAGCAGTCCATGGGGTCTCTAAGAGTCGGACACGACTGAGCGACTTCACTTTCACTTTTCACTTTCATGCATTGGAGAAGGAAATGGCAACCCACTCCAGTGTTCTTGCCTGGAGAATCCCAGGGACGGGGGAGCCTGGTGGGCTACCGTCTATGGGGTCGCACAGAGTCGGACAGGACTGAAGCGACTTAGCAGCAGTAGTAGCAGAGAAAGCAATGGCACCCCACTCCAGTGCTCTTGCCTGGAAAATCCTGTGGGCGGAGGAGCCTGGTGAGCTGCAATCCATGGAGTTGCTAAGAGTCGGACATGACTGAGCGACTTCCCTTTCACTTTTCCCTTTCATGCATTGGAGAAGGAAATGGCAACCCACTCCAGTGTTCTTGCCTGGAGAACCCCAGGGACGGGGGAGCCTGGTGGGCT
>SJXQ01005056.1:40554-52031 GCA_006408695.1 Aepyceros melampus
CCCCACCCCACTCCACCCCACACACTTGTCAGTTGCTAAGTCATATCTGACTCTTGCAATTCCTGGACTATAGCCCCAGGCTCCCTCTGTCCATGAAATTTTCCAGAGAAGAATACTGGAGAGGATGCCATTTCCTCCTCTAAGGGATCTTCCCAACCCAGGGATCAAACCTGTGTCTCTTGTGTCTCCCACAGTGGCAGGCAGATCTTTATCCCTGAGCTACTTTATATACCTGCAATTCAAATGTACGTTTGTGATAAGTTCATAAAGAGCATGCATTTGTGAAACTACTGATGATTACTGAGAAATTGATGTAAGATTCTTTAAGTCTTTTTTTCATTTAAGTGAGTGATACTAATAGCTACCTCAAAGGTTTGATATGAGAACTGAATGAAGTGTACTATATAAAGCAGTCTGTCATCAGAATAACTCTTATAGTTGTATTAATTTAGTCTTATCTTTTCAGTATGTAGTAATCTAGTCAAACAACATAAGGACACCATATATGATTTTGTACTCCTAGCACTTAGCATGGTGTCATATACACTTTAAGCATTTAATGAATATACAAATGCAAAATTGAGTCTACAGTGTAAATAAAGCAGGTCAATCGGCTAAAATACATCCATTCATTCAATATTCAGTAAGGTCCTCATGACTGAACTCATATTCTAGCATATAAGGCAGATAAAATAAACACATGTATACAAGATTTATATAAATGTTTGCCAGTGGTTTAGTATATATATAAAATATTCTTATAATCTCACAAAGGTGATAATTTACATATGATACTTTATTATTTATGAAGTTTTTGTAAACATACATATTTTCTCATTTAATCTTTGTAACAACTATTGAATTAAAATATTTAATACTGAGGAACCAGAGACTTAGAGAATTTAAGAGGCTTAATAGAGCTAAGTATTGTTCTAAACCATCATCTCTTTATATTACATCATGTGAAAAGAACCTATAGAAGCAATCCGTTCTGTCCATTAAGCCTATATGATATACCTAGATTAAATGGTTTGAAATTGTCCATTTAAAGAGAGGTTTTTATTAGTTTTCCCTTTGATGTCATAGATACAATCTCATTTCATAAACTATTTATCTGTCTTGCCTTCTGTATTTGACTGAATAGTGTATATGTTAGTCATTGTAGAGACGAGCATAGTTGTTATCATCCTCACTAAGACCATCACTGAGGAACAATACAATCACTCTAACTGCTACTTAATCTAGAGAGGTAGGAATGCTTCTGCTGCTGCTAAGTCACTTCAGTTGTGTTCGACTCTGTGCGACCTCACAGACCGCAGACCAGCAGGCTCGTTCTCTGTCTCTGGGTTTCTCCAGGCAAGAATACTGGAGTGGGTTGCCATTTCCTTCTCCAATGCTTGCATGCATGCTAAGTTGCTTCAGTTTTGTCCGAATCTGTGCGACCCCATGGACAGCAGCCCACCAGGGTCTTCTGTCCATCGGGTTCTCCAGGCAAGAATACTGGGGTGGGTTGCCATTTCCTTCTCCAGAGGTAGGAATATGTAACATCAAACCTTCCAGGTTAGAGCTGAAACTTAAATAAGAATTAATGGCAGGGGCCATCACTGTGTCAACAACTACTCTTGAATTCTGCACAGAGAGATTAAGGTCCTGGAAGAAGAACATACAGATCCAACCCACAATATTAATTTAAGGTTAAATTCACAAGTAATGTAATATAGTTTTTCTTGCTCACATTTCTCATCTATAGATTTCAAGAATTAGATACAGTCAAAGATGATTGAATTTTTATGATTTGGGTTTTACTCCTAATCTTCTTTTGTCTTCCTTATTGAAGTATTATTGATTTACAATATCATATTAGTTTCAGGTATATAGCATAGTGATTAAATACTTTTTTTATATTATACTCCAATATAGATTATTACAAGATAATAGCTATAATTCTCTGTGCTATACAATGTATTGTTGCTCATCTATTTTATACATAGCAGTTTATATTTGTTAATTCCATACCCCTAATTTCTTCCTTCATCATTCCCTCTCTCCTTTGGTTACCATGTTTGTTTTCCAAAGTCTGTTTCTGTTCTGCATAGACAATTCATTTGTGTTATTTTTTAGATTCCATATATAAGTGATATCATATAGTATTTGTCTTTTCACATCTGACATTTCACTAAGCATAATATTCTCTTGATCTACCACACTACTATAACTAGAATTTTTTATTTATGTGGCTAATGTTCCATATATATACATATATGGGTTGCTTCCACATCTTGGATATTGTAAACAGTGCTGCTATGCACTTTGGGGTGCATTTTCCTAACATTCTTAAATCAAGACTATAGCAATACTATAATAGCCTTTTATGCCATTGTTGTTGTTTTTCAGTTGCTAAGCCTTTCCAACCTCAAAGACTGCAGCACACCAGGCTCCCCTGTCCTCTACTATCTCCTTGAGTTCACTTAAATTCATGTCCATTGAGTCTGTGACTGCTAGAGATAAAATCACCAGTTATAGGAGAAAATGATTCAGTGTGAGTCTTATACTAAACCTCACCTCACTCATGTGTACTTCAGATCCTTTTGCCTCCCTATCTTCTAGGTCTGTAGCATGTTCTTGATTCTGGCTCCCACTAAGTGACTAGCTCCATGTGGACTCCAGTGAATTTCATGTGAAACAACCAGAAAGGGCTTTTTATTTTCATCCTTACTCTATCAGTTCAGTCACTCAGTCGTGTCCAACTCTTTGTGACCCCATAGACTGTAGCACGCCAGGCCTCCCTTTCCATCACTAATTCCCAGAGTTACTCAAACTCATGTCCATTGAGTTGGTGATGCCATCCAACCATTTCATCCTCTGATGTCCCCTTCTCCTCCCACCTTCAATCTTTTCCAGCATCAGGGTCTTTTCAAATGAGTCAGTTCTTCTCATCAGGTGGCCAAATTATTGGAGTTTCAGTTTTAACAACAGTCTTTCCGATGAATATTCAGGACTGATTTCCTTTAGGATGGATTGGTTGGATCTCCTTGCAGTCCAAAGGAACTCTCACTGTATACCTCTCCCCATCCTGAGGAGTCCCTGTTGACACTCAGGCTGTAAATCTTGCTCAGTTACCCAGCTAATACAACCAAAAGAACAAGGGAGTAGCTTACTGGATTATGAGACTTTGACCAATGAGAGACAGGATATTGTGAATAAACTTCTCTGCTTTTTCCCCCTCAGATAGTCTTTCTGGAGATACAATCATTCAGATTACCCCAGAGATCAACAGAAGATTTCCCTGACTTTAGCTTTCCTGAGATTGTACACCCAAAAAGGACATAAGCTTGTGCTTCAAAATTTGCTTTCAGAAAAACCCAGGCTAAAATACCAGTACTAACAAAATAGAAAATCCAAACCAAACACACAATGAAATCCCTCAACCATCACCAATACTCGCAGACTCTCCTGCAAACATTGAAATGAGCAAAGTGGTTTTCTACCCCTCTAAGAAATTTGCCTAGAGAATCCCAGGGACAGAGGAGCCTGACAGGCTGCCGTCTATGGGGTCGCACAGAATTAGACACGACTGAAGCGACTTAGCAGTAGCAGCAGCAAGAAAGGCATAAAGAGTTGTTATTGATTCAACCAAACGTTCTGAAATACAAGGATTTTTTTTCTCTCCTTTTCCCTTACACAATAATAAAATGATTAAAAGAAAATCTTTGGAATTTGAGAATTTGATTTTATTTATAAGTGTATTTCATAACTAGCTGTGAAAAAACACCTAAATCATGTTTTTTTCAAAAACTACTAAAACGGCCTGCCTTTTACTGAAGCTTCACATTACCTCAAATAATTGATTATTAACATGTATGTCCTAAATGAGCATGTATCAGTGTTCAAAGCATGTTGAAATAAAAAATGTTTATTTCTTTAGTAATTTACAGCCCAAATTGTTTCAAGATTCAGTGAGTGTTCTTGCCTGGAGAATTCCATGGACAGAGGGGCTTGGCAAGATACAGTCCATGAGGTTGCAAAGAGTCAGACAGGACTGAGCAACTAACGCATGGCGCACACACACACACACACACACGTTAATTTTCTATCAAGAATAATCCCACTACTCTCCTTCTATGAAAATGGAAGAAATGCAAAAGAAATAATTCAGGCACATTTATCTGTGGGGAAAAAAAAACTTTATAATATTCAGCTTGCTAAGTCGTGTCAATTGTGTCCGACTCTGTGCGACCCCATAGACGGCAGCCCACCAGGCTCTGCTTCCCCTGGGATTCTCAAGGCAAGAACACTGGAGTGGGTTGCCATTTCCTTATCTTATGGTTATTACTATCTTAGAATGAAAATCCCTGTCTCTTGTACAATGTCACAAACCTCATTCCATAGTTCATCAGGTACTCTATCAGATCTAGGCCCTTAAATCTATTTCTCACTTCCACTGTATAATCATAAGAGATTTGATTTAGGTCATAGCTGAATGGTCTAGTGGTTTTCCCTAATTTCTTCAATTTAAGTCTGAATTTGGCAATAAGGAGCTCATGATCTGAGCCACAGTCAGCTCCTGGTCTTGTTTTCGCTGACTGTATAGAGCTTCTCCATCTTTGGCTGCAAAGAATAGAATCAGTCTGATTTTGGCGTTGACCATCTGGTGATGTCCATGTGTAGAGTCTTCTCTTGTGTTGTTGGAAGAGGGTGTTAGCTATGACCAGTGCATTTTCTTGGCAAAGCTCTATTAGTCTTTGCCCTGCTTCATTCCGCATTCCAAGGCCAAATTTGCCTGTTACTCCAGGTGTTTCTTGACTTCCTACTTTTGCATTCCAGTCCCCTATAATGAAAAGGACATCTTTTTTGGGTGTTAGTTCTAAAAGGTCTNTTTGTTGACTGTATAGAGCTTCTCCATCTTTGGCTGCAAAGAATATAATCAATCTGATTTTGGTGTTGACCATCTGGTGATGTCCATGTGTAGAGTCTTCTCTTGTGTTGTTGGAAGAGGGTGTTTGCTATGACCAGTGCATTTTCTTGGCAAAACTCTATTAGTCTTTGCCCTGCTTCATTCTGCATTCCAAGGCCAAATTTGCCTGTTACTCCAGGTGTTTCTTGACTTCCTACTTTTGCATTCCAGTCCCCTATAATGAAAAGGACATCTTTTTTGGGTGTTAGTTCTAAAAGGTCTTGTAGGTCTTCATAGAACTGTTCAACTTCAGCTTCTTCAGCATTACTGGTTGGGGCATAGACTTGGATTACTGTGATATTGAATGGATTGCCTTGGAAACAAACAGAGATCATTCTGTTGTTTTTGAGATTGCATCCAAGTACTGCATTTCAGACTCTTTTGTTGACCATGATGGCTACTCCATTTCTTCTAAGGGATTCCTGCCCACAGTAGTAGATATAATGGTCATCTGAGTTAAATTCACCCATTTCCAGTCCGTTTTAGTTCGCTGATTCCTAGAATGTCGACGTTCACTCTTGCCGTCTCTTGTTTGACCACTTCGAATTTGCCTTGATTCGTGGACCTGACATTCCAGGTTCCTATGCAGTATTGCTCTTTACCGCATCGGACCTTGCTTCTATCACTAGTCACATGCACAGCTGGGTATTGTTTTTGCTTTGGCTCCATCCCTTCATTCTTTCTGGAGTTATTTCTCCACTGATCTCCAGTAGCATATTGGGCACCTAATGACCTGGGGAGTTCCTCTTTCAGTATCCTATCGTTTTGCCTTTTCATACTGTTAATGGGGTTCTCAAAGCAAGAATACTGAAGTGGCTTGCCATTCCCTTCTCCAGTGGACCACATTCCGTCAGACCTCTCCACCATGACCCACCCATCTTGGGCTGCCCCGCGGGCATGGCTTAGTTTCATTGAGTTAAACAAGGCTGTGGTCCTAGTGTGATTGGATTGACTAGTTTTCTGTGGTTATGGTTTCAGTGTGTCTGCCCTCTGATGCCCTCTTGCAGCACCTACCATCTTACTTGGGTTTCTCTTACCTTGGGTTCATACTGTTCATGGGGTTCTCAAAGCAAGAATACTGAAGTGGCTTGCCATTCCCTTCTCCAGTGGACCACATTCCGTCAGACCTCTCCACCATGACCCACCCATCTTGGGCTGCCCCGCGGGCATGGCTTAGTTTCATTGAGTTAAACAAGGCTGTGGTCCTAGTGTGATTAGATTGACTAGTTTTCTGTGAGTATGGTTTCAGTGTGTCTGCCCTCTGATGCCCTCTTGCAGCACCTACCATCTTACTTGGGTTTCTCTTACCTTGGGTGTGGGGTATCTCTTCACGGCTGCTCCAACAAAGCACAGCTGCTGCTCCTTACCTTGGATGAGGGGTGTCTACTGCCACCCTTCCTGACCTTCAACTTGGGATAGCTTCTTTAGGCCCTCCTGCACCCACGCAGCAGTGGCTGAGTTTCAAAGGGTGGATTCAAACAATTGCTCTGTCGTGTCCCTTGCCCGCTTGGCGCCACGCTTCCTGTTGGAGCCCCTTCCCTCTGCCCTTGGTGGTGGCGGGGGAGAAGGGAGCCTGCGGCGCAGGTAGGGTCCCCGGTGGTTGAGGGGAGAGGACGGGGTCAGGGGGGCGGCCGTACAGGTGTGTGAGGTGGTGAGGGAGGGCTCTGCCGCATTTCGGGGGGACGTGGGGGTCATGAAATAAACCCAAGGCTAAATTCACCTCTGGGGATCCTGAGTAATGAAGCATGGCAAGGTAGGTGAGTTTGTCTATTGACAAAAATAATATCATTAAAACCACAGTCAGGGACTTCCCTGGTGGTCCAGTGGTTAAGACTCCGTGTTTCCAGTGCAGGGGCTGTGGGTTCGATCCAGGGTCAGGAACTAAGACCCCACATGCTACACAGTCAAAATATATACAGGCTGCTGCTGCTGAGTCGCTGCAGGCGTGCCTGACTCTGTGCCACCCCACAGACGGCAGCCCACCAGGCTTCCCTGTCCCTGGGATTCTCCAGGCGAGAACACTGGAGTGGGTTGCCATTCCTTCTCCAATGTGTGAAAGTGAAAAGCCAAAGTGAAGTCGCTCAGTCGTGTCCGACTCTTTGCGACCCCATGGACTGCAGCCCACCAGGCTCCACCGTCCATGGGATTTTCCAGGCAAGAGTGCTGGAGAGGGTGCCATCGCCTTCTCCAAAATATATACATACTAACAGTTAAAAAAAAAAAAAAAAAAAGGACGGAGTGCATGGTCTACCCTGAAATTTTCCAAGTAGCTGCTCATTCTCTTCTGAATGCCTCACGTCTGTGTATGGCCATACAACCCCGAACCTGCCTGAGCTCACTGAAATGGTTCAAAATCCATTCAACTTTTAAGCACCTGTGGCAGGAGTACTAGGAATCAAACATACGAGGGCAGCAAGAAGTGGCCCGGAGTTCAGCACGAGATCGTCAAGCCAGCGTCCATGGAAAGTAGGATGTTGTGGTACTGGCGGCTGAGGCGAAGGTGGGCTTGCTCCTCGATTTGGGGGGCAGAGGGGGTTTCAGGACGCAGCAGCAGCAGTGGCGGAGTCTGCGCCTGAGACCCCAGCTTGTCCTCTGTCAGCAGTAGAGGTGGTCGCGGGACAGAACCCTGTGCCTGCTACAGGATGACACCCTCCCCCCGGAGGTCCCCAGAGACCAGCCAGCTTTCAACCAAAGCCACTGAGAAACTGAAATAGTGATTTTAGGCCCCCTGCACTGCGGGGGAAACCAGCTGGGCTGAGGGGTGGGGGCTGTGGACAGAGATCGGGGCCCTGGGGGCTCCCTTTCTCCAAGGAGCTCCTGGTGCGGGAGGAAGAACCGCTTCCCTCTACTGGCTCCAGGACCTGAGGAGGGCACCCATCGCCCCTCTGCATGGCCGCTGCTGTCTTGGGATCCCTGTGGGAGGTCGTGCTGGGGGAGCGGGGGGCATCCGCCTGAGGCCCTGGGAATTTGAGGAGAGCTCCCACCAGGCCCTGGGGTCCTGGAGCAGGCAGTGGGCATCTGTGCTCCTCACCGCCAGGAGCACCCAGAGACCACCAATTTTGCTGCTCTGTCCCCCAAGGCTTACTGCAGCCCCAGAGTCCAGCGTGTCTGTAGTTCTGTACAGGCCATCAGCCTGGAGGGAAATCAGTCTGCAGGTAGAAAAGCAAGCTCCTCACTCTCTTGGCTCGACTTTCCCAAAAGACTGGGGCCACGTGGGGCAGTTCCCCCAACAGATGCCGCCAAGAAGAGCAGCCTGGTTCTGGGGCAGCTGGTGGTCAGCTCACGGCGAGTGTTCCGGCAGCAGCCAGGCGCAGGCAGCGCCCAACGTCTCCTTTGTCTTTTGCCTGAAAGGCGTCCTACTCGGTTTGCAGCCTTCAGAAACCTTTGCTTTTAGGGCATTTCGGGTTCAGAACAGGGTTGGGGTGAGGGGCCGTGATTTCTTTGTGAAGACGTGGGGAGTGGAAAGGGAGGCGCCCCCGTGTCCCCAACAGCTGACACTGACAGAAAGCGGGGTGCGGGAGAGTGCGAAGGGTGACGAGCGGGCTCTGCAGCCCCGTGAGCCTGCCCGCCCAGATCTGTCTTTCCTGTGGGCAGGCCTGTTGGCTTTGGGGTTAGAAATTCTAAGAGCATTTTCCTCCCTTCGCCTTACTGACACTCACCTTTTGTGCACACTTTGGGGAGTCGTTCAGGACAGACCCTCACTGGACCAGCGCCGCCGGGGGCACACCTGGCAGCCGCAGACGCCCCATCCAGCTCCTCCCGCCAGGCCTGCGCGTCCCAGGAAGCCTGCAGCCCCGTCCTGCCCCGTGGCCGCGAGGCTCGCCACCTGAGTGCGTTTGTGTTTCCTTCATTTTAATACCTTCTGACTTTCCTACCAAACGTCTCCTCAAACAAAACAAAAGGGGGGAGGGCTAGTATTTTAACAGTACAAAGTATAAATACTGGCGTTAGGTTTTCATTACTTCGTTTGAGGCCGAGGGGAAGCAGACTGTCGCAGGCGCGGACGTGGATGCGGGAGGCAAGCACACCCGAGGGCGGCCAGGCACCGAGGACACGGCTCATCCTCACACCGGGCGCCTGGGAACTCCACGGGGCTGCGCCTGGTTCTGCCTCATCTCCAGGGGCGAGGGAGCAGGAGCTGGAGTCAGCGTCGTCTCCTGGATGCCTGACCTGGGACGGGCACAGGGGACCGATCACCGCGCTCTGTGCTTCCGGCCAGCGCGGCCCGCCCCGCCCGCGGCGGTGCCCGGGGAGCATCGTCTATGCCGTCACCGGCTGCGCCCCAGCTTGGTCTGGGGAGCAGCTCTGGTGCCCACGGCGCAGCTTCTTCATCAGCCGCCGCAGCTTGCCGGGGAAGTTTCTGTCGATGCGGCGGTACAGAAGCGGCACCACAGCGCTGCTGGCGAAGGCCAGGAACCTGGACAGGTCCTTGGCGAGGAGCAGTGTCCCCACGCTGTCTCTTATACACATCTCTTCCTCTGCCTCCCCACAGGCATTGCACAAGTATCTGGTTGGTGTAGAAGCCAAGCAAATGTGATAAAGGTCTCTCTTTCAAGTGTAAGAGTTATACAAGACAGTGTCACTTGTGTGTGTGTGTGTGTGTGTGTGTGTGAGAAGGAGAGATGGAGAGAGAAAGTAATGGAATTAAACCCTTCTCATAGCAATACTTGAAGTACCCCTAGAACTTGAACAATTTCACGTACAGTTTCTTGGTACTTTCCCCAAATTAACCTAAAAATGCTGACACCAAAACTCATCCATTCCAGAAACGTTTTTATGAAAATTCACATTGGATGCATTCGTAAGGTTTCAAAGGTTCTGACTTGCAGGTCATTGTTTACTGATGTGCTGTCTGTGGTCATCTGTGAGCTGGACACCAGCCATTTAATTGTAACATCATTAGTAGATAAAGTGATCCAGCTTGCACGTGATTTACTTTCTGACCAAATAGATAAAAATGAATTCAAATTTTTCTCTACAATGACATCTCGTTGACTTGCTTTCATTATGTCTTTCTGGATGAAGAAAAAGAGGGTGGCAAGATGACAGGCAGGTGGAATCTTCTTTGACCCAAGATGTAAACATCATTAGTCATGGCTGTTGGACTAGTTATACAAAGGTAAACCTTGCAGAACGTGGGATGTGTTGAATCACTATTGATTCTGAAGTGCAGCCATAATGCTTTAATAATTCAATATTTTGCTTGCTCAAATTCATCTTTCTCAGGTATGCCTATAGACAGTACCTTGCTGATGAGTAACAGTCTGAGAAAATCCGTCTCTTAGAGAATCTGTATATGGAGGTGTAAGATGTTTCTAGTGCTATTAGGAAAGAGATGAAAATTGGACGAGGGGAACAGTTAAATCTGTGGGCATCTAGTGTTTAAGAAGGAGGAAGGACAGCCACCTTTCCTCCTGGGTGACCATAGGAGAGATCCTGTGAATGAGGATACTTATTTCTCAGAATCTGAAATCGTACGACAATCTCTGAGGTTGTGGGACTCTTCTCAGGCTGCAGACCTCAAAGATGTGGCTAGATAGGCTGGGAGGGGTCTGAGTCTATCCAACAGAGTTTCCTTTTTCCTACAGTGTCAGGAGACAAAGGACAGTTGGGTAAGAGAATGGAATAGCAGGAGGAAATAATGGGAGAGACAGACTTCTGTAGGCATCCTATTCTCCTGCGCATCTTGATGCACATGCCGAGAACACAAGGCAACATCACTTTACACCCAGACCGTTGCTCAGGACGGTGCTCACTCAAGCAGTGAGCAAGCTTGAGGCATGAAGTAAAGTCTCCCTTTGGGACAACACAGACTTGATTATGCTTCGTATGACATGGTGAGTTCCCAGCGCTTTGTGTTTCTCTCTTGTAGAGAAGTGCCTCCCACCCACTGTGTGTGGGCATCTGTCTGGACCTACAGNGGGAAGGACGGACTTGCTTGAGAAACGCCTGAGTCCTGGGGAGGGGGGGAACTCTCCACGCCATGTCCTGAGGCCGCTGGGCCTCTTGCTCCCAGAGCGAGGCCAGCAACCCTCTGGGGCAGACCCTGGCCTCCCAGGTCCAGGGGCGAGGGAGGCCCCGCCTGCCCTTGAGTGGCCCGGCCCCCAGCCCGCGGGAGCGGGCCTAGTGTGGAGGGCGCATGCGGCCCCCACAGACGTCTGTTTGCCAGCCACCGCGACGGCGCAGGGGCCCGCCTGCAGCGTGTGTGCGGGCCTCCCCGCCCAAGACACGCAGGGGCCAGGCCGGAGCCTCGCGGGGCGGGGCGTCTGTATCCTAATGAGCCGCTGAGGCAGCGGGGCGGGACTGCTGAGCGCCTGCTGCCTGCCGGCTTCACCTCCAGGGAGGGCGTCTACTCTCAGCCACCGCAGGGACGCGGGTCCCTCTTCCCAGACCTGGGGTCCAGGGTGCAGGAAGGAGCCCCAGGCAGGGCCGGGCCTGAGGGGGTCCTCGGAGGCCGCGTCCATCCTCTTCTAGCCGATCCGCGGCCCGTTTCCCGCCCGAATGCCGGCGGGCTCCTGCGCGC
>SJXQ01005057.1:0-88877 GCA_006408695.1 Aepyceros melampus
TGTTAGTTCTAAAAGGCCTTGTAGCTCTTCATAGAACCATTCAACTTCAGCTTCTTCAGCATTACTGGTTGGGGCAAAGACTTGTATTACCTGATATTGAATGGTTTGCCTTGGAAACGAACAGAGATCATTCTGTCATTTTTGAGATTGTATCCAAGTACTGCATTTCAGACTCCTTTATTGACCATGATGGCTACTCCATTTCTTCTGAGTGATTCCTGCTTTCAGTAGTAGATATAATGGTCATCTGAGTTAAATTCACCCATTCAAGTCCATTTTAGTTCACTGATTCTTAGAATGTCAACGTTCTCTCTTGCCATCTCTTGTTTGACCACTTCCAATTTGCCTGATTTATGGACCTGACATTCCAGGTTCCTATGCAGTATTGCTCTTTACAGCATTGGACCTTGCTTCTATCACCAGTCACATCCACAGCTGGGTTTTGTTTTTGCTTTGGCTCCATCCCTTCATTCCTTCTGGAGTTATTTCACCACTGATCTCCAGTAGCATATTGGGCACCTACTGACTTGGGGAGTTCCTCTTTCAGTATCCTATCATTTTGCCTTTTCATACTGTTCATGGGGTTCTCAAGGCAAGAATACTGAAGTGGTTTGCCATTCCCTTCTCCAGCAGACCACATTCTGTCAGACCTCTCCACCACGACCCATCCCATCTTGGGTTGCCCCACGGGCATGGCTTAGTTTCATTGAGTTAGACAAGGGTGTGGTCTGAGTGTGATGCTAGAAGTGAGTAGGATAATGTTTTCCACAATCCAGGAGAGAGCCCTGGGCAGGAAATCCCAGATGACTCAATGAATCTGCCTGCCAATACAGGAGATGCAAGAGATTTAGGTTCCATCCCTGGGTCAGGAAGATCCCCTAGTGGAGAAAATGGCACCCCACTCCAGTATTCTTGCCTGGAAAATTCTATGGAAAGAGGAGTCTGGGGGTGGGCTACTGTCCACAGGGTCGCAAAGAGTCAGACATGATGGGGCACACATCAACCTATAGTAGTTACTAAGCCATGGAAGTGGAGGTAATCACAGAAAGACAGTAATGTAGAGTGAGAAGAGTTAGCTTAACTGAACTTAAAGGAGAATTACATTTAAGGACAGAATAGGAATGAAACCAAGACATATAGACACGCACAGAAGCACACTCACACTCCAAGAAGATTCAAGAGAGTTGGGAAGATTCCACAAGGCAAAATATGATGAACACAAAAGAGGAAAGTGTTTGGAAAGGAAAGAAATGGATAATGTGTCAGATACTTCCAAAGTAATGTGAGATAATGGGTGAGTGCCTACTGGTTTAGGTAAACCATTATTAACATTGGAAGACCAGTTGGAGGTAGAAGCCAGATGACTGTGACTAGAGAATGACTGGAAAATAGGGAGACAGAGAAATATTCCAACATTGGCTGTGAATGGGAAGGAAGGGCTAGGGCAGTGGAAACTAAACTGCAACATTATGGAGGAGACCGAGTAGCTTATATTCTGATTAGAACTGGTTTCACAGAGAATTGTAATATTGTAGTTTTCATAATAAATGAGTGTTTCTTGTGTTCAGTCATAGCCAGCTCTTTGTGACCCCATGGACTGTAACCTACCAGGCTTCTCTGTTGATGGGATTTTCCAGTAAGGATGACAAATTCCTTCAAAATGGACCTTCTTGGCACTACACTTTAGCAGTCATCACTTAGGTCCGTGATCTGATTAGTAGTTAACGTTGGTTACAAAAATACACCTTACATTAAAGTTTGCCTCAATGGGTTAGTCAGAATATTAACTTCCTAATTAATAGATTATTTTTGAAAACTTTAGGTTTACAGAAAGATTGAACAGATAATATAGAGAGGTCCCATGCATCCCCCTCTCACTCCCAAATATATGCACAGGTTTCTCTATTGTTAATGTCTTACATTCTTACATTAGCATCATCTATTTTTTGCAGTTATGACCCAACACTGATAGACTATTATTAACTAAAGTACATGATTTATTCAGATCTCCTTAGCTTTTATTTTTTGTCCCTTTCCTGTTCTAGAATCCTGTCTCTTTAGTATCCCCTTGGCTTTGACACTTTCTCAGACTTTTCCTCATTTTTGATGACTTTGACAGTTTTGGGGAGTACTCATCTGATATATCATAGGATGACCCTTTTTGGAATTGTATGTTTTTCTTATGATTGCATTAGAGTTTTGGGTTTGGGGAGGAAGTTCACAGAGGTAAAGCATGTCATTTTTATTACATCATATCAAAGGCACATAAAATCTGCATGATTTATAGCCATTGACATTGACTTTGGTCACCAGGCAGAAATAATGTTTGTCAGCTTTCTGCACTGTTACTCTTTTCCCCTTATTTCCATACTGTACTCTTTGGAAGAAAGCACTACGTACAGCATATACTTAAGGATGGTGAGTTAAGTTCCCCTCCATTAGCGTGGTGGAGTATTTACATAATTTATGTGGAATTCTTCTGCATGAGGATTTGTTAACTTATTTAATCGTTTATTTATATAAGGTGGACTCATGGATACTTATTTTATCTTTTGAGTTATAATCCAGTGCTATTTTATTTATTTTATTGACTCACTTTTTCCAGTTCTGGCTTTTGGGAGCTATTTAAGTTGACTCTTGTGTCACTTTGACCCTCATCAGAGTAAGTTTTTTTTTTTAATTAAAACATTTTTTACTTGAGCACTGCCCTTTGCCTGTTTGTTTATCCCACCCTCACCTTGAGCTCTGGCAAATATTAGTCTTTTATGTCACTTTAGTTTTGCCTTTTCCAGAATGTGATATAATTGAAATCATATACTATGTAGCATTTTCCAGGATAGTTTCTTTCATTTGCAATATGAACTTAAGGTTCCTTCATGTCTTTGTGTGGCATGATAGAGCATTTCTTTTTACTCTTAAATAATATTCCATTGCTTGGACTTATTGCAGTTATCTATTCATTTATTGAAGAACATCTTGGTTACTTTCAATTTTGAGTAATTACAGACAAATCAGTTATAAACATATGAAGGCAGATATTTTTGTGTTGATCAGTTTTCTACTCAATTGGGCAAATACTTAGAAGCAAGATTGCTGAATAGTATGCTAACACTATGTTTAGCTTTGTGGAAAAGAGCTGAACCATCTTCCACAGTGGCTGCACCATCTTTCATTCCTGCCAACAATAAACAAGAGTTCTTGCCGCTGCACTTCATTGTAATCATTGTTATCAACCTTTTAAAAACTTCAGTCATTCTAATTGTTTTAATTTGTAACTCCCTAATGAAAATTGAGCATGTCTCATGTGCTTATTTGCCATTTGTATGTCTTTGTTGATGAAGTATGCATTCAGAATATTTTACTATTTTTCTTGAGTTGTTTTCTTATCATTAAGTTTTAAGAACTTCTCAAACTTTTGGCTTCCCTGAGAGTTCCAGAAAAATATCCATTTCTGATTTATTGACTATGCTGAAGCCTTTGACTGTGTGGAACACCATAAACTGTGGAAAATTCTGAAAGAGATGGGAATACCAGATCACCTGACTTGCCTCTTGAAAAACCTATATGCAGGTCAGGAAGCAACAGTTAGAACTGGACATGAAACAACAGACTCGTTCCAAATAGGAAAAGGAGTATGTGAAGGCTGTATTTTGTCACTCTGCTTATTTAACTTATATGCAGAGTACATCATGAGAAATGCTGGGCTGGAAGAAGCACAAGCTGGCATCAAGATTGCTAGGAGAAATATCAATCACCTCAGATATGCAGATGACACCACCCTTAGCAGAAAGTGAAGAGGAGCTAAAAAGCCTCTTGATGAAAGTGAAAGAGGAGAGTGAAAAAGTTGGCTTAAAGCTCAACATTCAGAAAACGAAGATCATGGCATCCAGTCCCATCACTTCATGGGAAATAGATGGGGAGACAATGGAAACAGTGTCAGATTTTATTTTGGGGGCTCCAAAATCACTGCAGATGGTGACTGCAGCCATGAAATTAAAAGATGTTTACTCCTTCGAAGGAAAGTTATGACCCACCTAGGTAGCATGTTCAAAAGCAGAGACATCATGTTGCCAACAAAGGTCCATCTAGTCAAGGCTAAGGTTTTTCCAGTAGTTATGTATGTATGTGAGAATTGAACTGTGAAGAAAGCTGGCGCCGAAGAATTGATGCTTTTGAACTGTGGTGTTGGAGAAGACTCTTGAGAGTCCCTTGGACTGCAAGGAGATCCAACCAGTCCATTCTAAAGGAGATCAGTCCTGGGTGTTCTTTGGAAGGAATGATGCTGAAGCTGAAGCTCCAGTACTTTGGCCACCTCATGCGAAGAGTTGACTCATGGGAAAAGACTCTGATGCTGGGAGGGATTGTGGGCAGGAGGAGAAGGGGATGACAGAGGACGAGATGGTTGGACAGCATCACCGACTCGATGGAGGTGAGTTGAGTGAACTCCGGGTGTTGGTGATGGACAGGGAGGCCTGGCGTGCTGCAATTCATGGGGTTGCAAAGAGTTGGACACGACTGAGAGACTGAATTGAACTGATAACTCAGTTGGTAAAGAATCTACCTGCAGTGCAGGAGACCCTGGTTCAATTCCTGGGTCAGAATGATTTGCTAGAGAAGGAGTAGCCTACCCAATCCAGTATTCTTGGTCTTCCCTTGTGACTCAGCTGGTGAAAAATCCACCTGCAGTGCTGGAGGCCTGGGTTTGATCTCTGGGTTACGAAGATCCCCTTTAGAAGGGAAAGGCTACCCACTCCAGTATTCTGGCCTAGAGAATTCCATGGACTGTATAGTCCATGGGATTGCAAAGAGTTAGACACAACTAAGCGACTTTCGCTTCAGTTTCACTTTCAAACATTTTAGATGAAAATCTTTTAATCAGATACATGTTTTTTAAACATTTTCTCATGGCATGCAGTTTATTTTAAAATTTTCTTAGCATGCCTTTTGTGGAGCAAAACTTTTCAATTTTAATAAGGCCAATTTTCTTCTTTAACCTCTTAATGTGATTGATCATCATTTGTTGATATACCATTTATGTACCTGGCATAAATCTTATGTAATCATGGTATATTATCTTTTATATACATTAAATTTGATTTGATAATATTGTTTTGAGAGTTTCTGCATCTATGTTTATGAGACATATTGATACATTGTTTTACTTTAATGTCTTTATCTAGTTTTGGTATTAATTTTTAATAGAGATATTCATGGTATTTGAGTTGGTATTTTTTAGCAGTGCAGTAGCATCTATTTTATTCCATCCAATTAAATTCAATTTGATTTATTTCAACTTGATTCAATTTAATACCATCATTAAATAATGTATTAGTTCAGTTCAGTTCAGTCGCTCAGTCATGTCCAACTCTTTGCAACCCCATGAATCGCAGCACGCCAGGCCTCCCTCTCCATCACCAAATCCCAGAGTTCACTCAGACTCACGTCCATCGAGTCAGTATGCCATCCAGCCATCTCATCCTCTGTCATACCCTTCTCCTCCTGCCCTCAATCCCTCCCAGCATCAGAGTCTTTTCCAATGAGTCACCTCTTCACATGAGGTGGCTAAAGTACTGGAGTTTCAGCTTTAGCATCATTCCTTCCAAAGAAATCCCAGAGCTGATCTCCTTTAGGATGGACTGATTGGATTTCCTTGCACTCCAAGGGACTCTCAAGAGTCTTCTCCAACACCACAGTTCAAAAGCATCAATTCTTTGGTGCTCAGCCTTCTTCACAGTCCAACTCTCACATCCATACATGACCACAGGAAAAACCATAGCCTTGACTAGACGGACTTTATAGACACTCATATACTGAAGTATGTTATAGATAAAACAGGTTCCATACTTCTTAAGGCTGAAAATCAGATTGAATATATCCTTAAGACAGCCAATTCTAGGTCATGTTAGTTGGTGATTTAAAAAGAAAGTTCTTTAAATACAGTTTAACAAAGTTTTGATAGGCAAATAAGTTCATGTGTCTACTCTAGAATATTTGCTCCTCAGGAGCTCAGATATTACCTATTTTTGTCTCTACTTCATCCCCAGGGCCTAGAAAAGCCTCTAGTTATAAATACTAAAATAATTTTTATTGAATAAGAAAAACTATATATAGATTTATGAATGAAAATCTGCAACTGATATTCTGAATCTTCATATTCAATTTTCCTAGGTGTTGGTCAGTTACTAAGTTGTGTCTGCCTTTTTGTGACCTAATGGATTGCAGCACACCTGGCTTCCCTGTCTTTCAAACTTGTGTCCATTGTTCAAACTCATGTCCATTGAGTCAATGATGCCATCCAATCATCTCATCCTCTATCTCCTCATTCTCCTCTAGCCTTTAATATTTCCCAGCATCAGGTTCTTTTCCAATGAGTTGGCTCTTCATATCAGGTGGCCAAAGTATTGGAGTTTTAGCTTCAGTATCTGTCCTTCCAATGAATACTCAGGCTTTGTTTTCTTTAAGATTGCCTGGTTTGATCTCTTGCTGTCCAAGGGACTCTCAAGAGTCTTCTCCTATGTGCTTAATTTAAGTGTCATCTTGGAAAATTCCAGGCTTCCCAGGTGGCTCTAGTGATAAAGAATCCACCTGACAATGCAGGAGAGGCAAAAGACGCAATTTGATCACTGAGTCAGGAGGATATCCTGGAGTAGGAAACAGCAACCCACTCCAGTATTCTTGCCTAGAAAATACCATGAATAGAAGAGCCTGGCAGGTTACAATCCATGGGGTCACAAAGAGTCAGACATGACTGAGCAAATACAGATGTTGACCATTTTATTTATAATTTTCATTATGACACTTTATTTTCTTGTCACAACATCTTAACATCATTGCAGTTGCCAATTGTAAAGATTTTAAAATTATATATGTATATATTTTAAAATGATCACTTATAAGGGCATATAAAGTAAGTAACTTTATTCTAAAATTAATCTCTCAAAATTACATAAGGGGGTTCATTTTTATTTTGATGAAATTCTCATTCCACATATCATCAAAATAAAAATAACAAATTGTGTCTGTGGTCTTCCTCCTCTTTCTAAGGGGAGTTTCTTTTTTTTTTAATTAATTTTTATTTTTTTAGTTTGTTTTGCTTTACAATACTGTATTCATTTTGCTATACATTGACATGAATCAGCCACGAGTGTACATGAACTCCCAATCCCGACCCCCACCTCCCTCCTCCCCTCCAACACCATCTCTCTGGATTATCCCCATGCATCAGTCCCAAGCATCCTGCATCCTGCATCGAACCTAGACCGGCGATTTGTTTCACTTATGATATCATACATGTTACACTGCCACTCTCCCAAATTATCCCACCCTCTCCCTCTCCCATAGAGTCCAAAAGGCTGTTCTATACATCTGTGTCTCTTTGGCTGTCTCATGTATAGGTTTATCATTACCATCTTTCTAAATTCCATATATATGTGTAAGTATACTGTATTGGTGTTTTTCTTTCTGGCTTACTTCACTCTGTATAATCGGCTCCAGCGTCATCACCTCATTAGAACTGATTCAAATGTATTCTTTTTAATAGCTGAGTAATACTCCATTGTGTATATGTACCACAGCTTTCTTACCCACTCATCTGCTGAAGGACATCTAGGTTGCTTCCATGTCCTGGCTATTATAAATGGTGCTGCGATGAACATTGGGGTACACGTGTCTCTTTCAATTCTGGTTTCCTGGGTGTGTATGCCCAGCAGTGGGATTGCTGGGTCATAAGGCAGCTCTATTTGCAAATTTTTAAGGAATCTCCACACTGTTCTCCATAGTGGCTGTACTAATTTGCATTCCCACCAACAGTGTAAGAGGGTTCCCTTTTCTCCACACCCTTTCCAGCATTTATTGCTTGTTGACTTTTGGATCACAGCCATTCTGACTGGTGTGAAATGGTACCTCATTGTGGTTTTGATTTGCATTTCTCTGATAATGAGTGATGTTGAGCATCTTTTCATGTGTTTGTTAGCCATCCATATGTCTTCTTTGGAGAAATGTCTATTTAGTTCTTTGGTTCAGGGGAGTTTCTTATAGAATGCTCAATTCAGTCATTGCGTTCATTACTTTGAGTCAAAGTGAGTGTTTCTCCATTGACCTATACACAATTTTTTCTTCACTTCTTTTCTCTTGGTTCTTCTGCTTTAAGGTATGGTATTCTGGCCACATATGCTTACTAAGAAAAGAAATATGGCTAGAGTCACATGATAACATTTTGGATATACTAAACAAATTGTATTATTAAATGTATTCTACCTGTTTCTTATAGATTTTTTAAAATTTGCTACTTTAAAATTTAAAATTGCTACACATATTGCTCACATTATACTTCTACTGAACAGCATTGGAGCCTGATAAGGATATGTGAGATTGTTTTTTGTCATTGGAAACAAGATAATGGTCTCTAATTACTTATCATGCGTCCATGGATTTTTTAGATGCCCAGAGCAAAGCACAAGCAGCTTGAGGCCAAACACAGATGTTTCCAACAGCCTTTTTCAGTGGTGAGAAAAGCTGGTAACAATGGCTTCTGTCCAATGTTTATTAAAGAATATGACCCCAAAGAGTCAAAGGAGGTAACTATAAACTGTAATGGAACTGTTATTGGTTCCCTAGCTAGATGGTTTTTTAATCTCCTTTTAACGTGAGGATCACATAGTGTTAGAGTCTATTTTGAAGTCCTCACAGGATTGGACTCTTAGACCTCATTCAAATCACTGTAGTTTCCCAGCTACTTTTTCGGTAGTGGAGGCAGCTTCTGCTTTACACTGTGGATATTTTATTATTGCGACTACTAACCCTTGCTTCATACTAAGTTATTTCTCTAGCTTTGAGGTCTGTGCCTTTCACATTCTGTAGACCATCACACAATTTTCCCCAATTATTTTTTTTCCCTCAGCAAATTTCTCTTGCGTAATTTATGCTTCATTTATATTTCCACATGAATAAAACAATCTAGCTCATTCTTCATTTTGATTGCTATCCTCTGGAACATTTCCTATACTTAAACTGTTCTGGATTAGAGAAACCTCAGTACTTTTCTTTCCTGAAAATAAATGCAATCTCTATTTCATGAACAGGTTGTGTACCAAAAGGGTGGGAATCACATTACAGTCGGAGTTTCAGTTCCAAGGCCAGCTCACCAATCACATTGTATACCAAATGTAGAATACTGTGTCAAGAATGCTATGAAACTTAACACTGCATACTGAGATTTTTCTCTGAGAACCCACACATTTTCAGGTCGGGTTGGCAACAGTGTAATAGAATAACAGAAGTCTCCCCAGCACTCAGTCTTAGCAAGAGGATGGGGACATTTTCCCAAACTAATGGTGATGGGTACCACCAGGACCAGTTTAGGGATTTAAACAGCTGAAGTGTTGGGATAAAACTCACTTTTTGTTACTGGATCCCGTCCTTACATTCTACTCCCTCCCCCCACCTTCTTGTTTGCCTACTTCACAGCACAATCAATGGCTTATAAATAAAGATTTTGTTCAGCTTGTTTCAATGTGTGTGTGTGTGTGTGTGTGTGTGTGTATAGTTTTGCTTCTTTATCCCCCATTTCTAAAAGTAACAGAAACTCTCTCCTCGCTATTCATTTGCCATTGTAAGAACGATGCAATAGCAATCTTTCCTAAGTCACTTTCCTCCTTTTACTTAGTGATTTTAGAGATGAATATGGTTAGTGGAGGGCTTCCCAGGAGGGAAGGAGGGCTTCCCAGGAAGGCTTCCTCCTAGCAGGAGACACGAGACACAGGTTTGATTGCTGAGTTAGGAAGATCCCTTGGGATAGGAATTGGCAACCCGTTCCAATATTCTTGCCTGGAAAATTCCATGGACCCCATGGCTACAGTCCATGGGGTCACAAAGAGACAGACATGACTGAATAACTGAGCACACACACACATGGTTAATGGAAGATAATCTCTGAGCTTAAAGAAAGGGCTTAAGAATCTTAATTGACATTTCAGTGAAAAAACGTACTTGGGTCACTCTGAATCTTCACCAAAGGCACTAATGCCAGGATGAAGGCAAGCTCTTGTGATGGAAGCTGGGATAAAACTCACTGGGATAAGAGCTGATACCTAGGAGGAGGGAATCCTAGACAGGAATGGCCGAGATTCGCAGAGGGACAGGGTAGATAGAGGTGAGGTAGATCCTGTGATTCTAGTGTTCCCTCTTCAGATTTTTTCCTTCTGATCTTGGCTTAGGGAAATGATGAGAAATGGAAAGAGGTTTAATCAACAGAACAAAGTCTTAGCTTGAAGTCAAACAGAAAAGAGGAGCTAGAGGATTTTCCCTATTTTGAATATGTATCTACATTATCTCAGATTTATTTTCCTTGATGGGCTTTGAATTTTCTTTGTATTATCAACTTCCTTTCTAAAGGATACCTTAAATATGGTCTGTGTTAAGTTAACTCTGTGTTTATGAAATCCAACTTTGAATTCATGAATATAAAGTCTATTGACTTGTTATTATATAGTAAAAATCATTTCAGAGTCTGTAAGTAAGTTGAGATGTTTAAACTAGGGTCCTTGGGGTTCATGAGCTTGTAATCCATTTAAAGAGCTTGTTTTCTGGGAGAAAAAGCATGGTTTTTGGAATATTCACTTAAGGTGAAAGGGAAAAAAAAAAAGCTGACCCAAGTTCACTTGTGTTACACGTGAATAAACAAAGTTAAAAAAGTTCGTTTCCTGCAGCAGAATTTCACTGGTTTCTTAACATGGCATACTATTGTAATTCTCCAACAGGGAGATGAAGTGTTCAACATTCAACAAAATTATTAGCCAGAGAATTCTTTTTAAAACACTACTTCTAAGAATTAGGACTTTTGGAAGGCAATATGTGAAATGTTGAAATATATTTCATTTTAGTATCATTTTCCCACATGTTTTAAGGCTTGGCCTCCTCTAAAACATAAATCTAGGAGCTCAAGGAAAAAATTAAAACTTTGTTTTTTGATATTTGTCATGCCTCAGTTTTATCAGCATTACTTATTTGAAATCAACTGAAGAATTTATTTGAAGAAAGGAGTTCTATAACGAAGAAAGGAGTTCTATAACAAAATAAAATATGATAACCTCTAATCTAGGCTAAGTGCCTCATTTTTGTAAGTTAGGAAACTTAGGTCCAGACATTCCTTGTAGGGATTTATTATAGATCATAAAACAGGCTAAGTAAGGATCACAACCCTAGTTCCTTGTTGTTTTGTATTCCCCAACCTACAGTGAATATGTCCAGTAAAGCTCAGATATAGTAAAAATGGGCTATAACACAGATCCCACTAAGTGACAATAAAATTTAGTTCTTATCAAACTGTTACTCAAAAGTATCTGCTTATTTATTTTATGCTTTTCATTCTTTTTCATGTTAAAACATTTCGCTTAAAACAAACTTTTGTTCCAATACAAGAGTCGCTAAGAGTCGGACACGACTGAGTGACTTCCCTTTCGCTTTTCACTTTCATGCATTGGAAAAAGAAATGGCAACCCACTCCAGTGTTCTTGCCTGGAGAATCCCAGAGACAGGGGAGCCTGGTGGGCTGCTGTCTATGGGGTTGCACAGAGTCAGACACGACTGAAGGACTTAGCAGCAGCAGCAGACTAATAAATGCTTACGCTGCAACATTTCATTAAATTCTGTCATATTGTATTTTCCTTTTCTTTTTCAATTATGGTGATTGTACTAACATATGTCAAGTACCTATATATTCCTATTCTTTATTTCTATGGCTCCATTTTTTTTATTGTTGGCTGAAAATTTGTACCTGCCAGTCATTGTTATGAAGGAGCATGATTAAGGGCTGTGAGTGAATCACAGCTGTGCTTAAATTCCAGCTCCACCATTTGCTAGATGTGTGAGCCTGGGCAAATTACAAAGTTTCTGTGATCCTAAATTTCCCTAAAAGATATGTGATGTGATGTCTGTGTCACGGGTTATCAAGGATTTCACAGACTGTTCTCTTCGCACCTTGGGCAAAGTCTTAAACCCCAGATCCTTTCTTCTTCGTTCTGGTCCTAGACTATATTTCCCTCCCTCCTGCCACCCCCCACACCCGCCTTTGTTTCCTTTCCTTCCTTTCCTCCTCTGTCTCTCTATCCTTGTTTCTCTCTTCCTCCCTCCCTCCTTCCTTCCCTTTCTTTCTCGTTGTAGCAAACAAAACCTTAAGTATAGTGGGCAAGATTGCTGGGTTGCCTTTGGAAATGTCTTTACCCAGCCAGCATTGAATTAGACACTAGTTTCCAGGTAGCTCAGCTGGTAAAGAATCTGCCTACAGTGCAGAAGACACCAGTTCAATCCCTGGGTTGGGAAAATCCCCTGGAGAAGGAAATGGCTACCCACTCCAGTTTTCTTGTGCTTCTCTGGTGGCTCAGACAGTAAAGAATCCACCTGCAGTGCAGAAGACCTGAATTTGATCTATGAGTTGGGAAGATACCCTGGAGAAGGGAACAGCTACCCACTCCAGCGTTCTTGCTTGGAGATTTCCATGGATGGAGGAAACTGGCAGGGGGTCCATGGGGTCACAGAGTCAAACATGACTGGGTGACTTTCACTTTCACTTTCACTTCAAATAACAGTTTATTTTATGACTGAAAGGATAAGGAATTATTGCTTTAAAGCCAATAATTTTAAAAAGGTAGGTGAGATCACAAGTCAAATGGTCACAAAACATTAGAAAGAAAAAGAAATGTTACTTTGTAATAGCTTTTGTGCTCTTCTAGAAATCTGGAGACTCTGACAGTAAAGAATCTGTCTGCAATGCAGAAGACCCAGCTTTGACCTCTGGGTGGGAAAAGATCTGCCGTAGGAAACAGCAACCCACTCCATTATCCAGTATGCTTCCCTGGAAAATTCCATGGGGAGAGGAGTCTGGCAGGCTACAGTTCATGGGGTCACAAAGAATTAGACATGACTGAGTGACTAACATTTTCACAGAAATCCCAGCTTGTTTGCTTTTCTGCCATCTTGAACTCTGTATTAGATGCCTGTTGTCAGCTTTCATTTCTTTTTAAAAATTTATTTATTTATTTATTTTTGACTGCTTTGGGTCTTCATTTCTGCTCCCAGGCCTCTTCTAGTAGCAGCGAGTGGGGGCTACTCTCTAGCTGTGACCATCGGCTCCTTACTGAAAGGTGGCTTCTCCTATTGCAGAGGTCCTAGGAGCACAGGCTCAGTAGCTGTGGTGTATGGGCCTAGCTGCCCCTCATGTGTGGAGTATTCCTGGACCAGGATTAGAACCCATGTCCCCTGCATTAGCAAGCAGACTCCCAACCACTGGACCACCAGGGAAGTCCTCAGCTGTTCATATTTCTAAAGGTGGCATTCATCCAATTATACCCCTCCTCTCCCTCCAGGAATGAAGTGGGCATTCTGATGCATCATATTAGAAGCTTCCAGGTCAATTCTTGCTTTAGTAGGGGAACTGACATTCTTGTGAATCTGTATGCAGTGTTTATCTCCTACCTCATCTTTCTTTAGAGCATCCTCACACTTCATGGTGATGAAGACTGAGACAAGTCTGCATGTTGTCTATATGGCACTTTGTCAGGCTCATTGTATTCCATCTGGAGATGCTAGTTTTCCTTTGCTCCTTCAAAGAGTTATTTCTTGGAATGAAGGGAAGAAGTGTCACCAATTCCAGGTAATGAATGTTGCTGCTGCTGCTAAGTTGCTTCAGTTGTGTCTGACTCTGTGTGATCCCATAGACGGCAGTGCGATCTCTACTCTTGGGATGCTCAGTGCCAGCACCTTCCTCCTCTTTACATTTTTTTCCATAATATTTTGAGCTTGTCATTTGACTACACCTTTTACTCTCTTGTCTATACGTTCTTCCAAGATATTGCTTCGCCTAAAAAAATATCAATGTTGTGGTCTGCCAATTCACTACTGCTGCTGCTAAGTCATGTCAGTTGTGTCCGACTCTGTGCGACTCCATAGATGCCAGCCCACCAGGCTCCGCCGTCCCTGGGATTCTCCAGGCAAGAACACTGGAGTGGGTTGCCATTTCCTTCTCCAATGCATGAAAGGGAAAAGTGAAAGTGAAGTCGCTCAGTCATGTCTGAGTCTTCACGACCCCATGGACTGCAGCCTACCAGGCTCCTCTGTCCATGGGAGTCTCCAGGCAAGAGTACTGGAGTGGGATGCCATTGCTTTCTCCAGCCAATTCACTACCTTTGTATATATATGAGCTCTCCATGACTTTCTACCCTCATCTTCTCAATGATCTCTCTTGAGTTTTATAAGCTAGAAACAATTGAATCACACTAACCCACACGGACATCAGGGATTGCTTTATAAATGTTCCATTACAGATTCTTCCATAATTGGAGGGTTGACCTAGGATGTTATATGTCAGTCAGTTCAGTTCAGTTCAGTTCAGTCGTGCAGTCGTGTCCGACTCTTTGCGACCCCATGAATCGCAGCACGCCAGGCCTCCCTGTCCATCACCAACTCCCAGAGTTCACTCAGACTCACGTCCATTGAGTCCGTGATGCCATCCAGCCATCTCATCCTCTGTCGTCCCCTTCTCCTCCTGCCCCCAATCCCTCCCAGCATCAGGGTCTTTTCCAATGAGTCAACTCTTCGCATGAGGTGGCCAAAGTACTGGAGCTTCAGTTTGAGCATCATTCCTTCCAAAGAAATCCCAGGTTGATCTCCTCAGAATGGACTGGTTGGATCTCCTTGCAGTCCAAGGGACTCTCAAGAGTCTTCTCCAACACCACAGTTCAAAAGCATCAATTCTTCTGCGCTCAGCCTTCTTCACAGTCCAACTCTCACATCCATACATGACCACTGGAAAAACCATAGCCTTGACTAGACGGACCTTAGTCAGCAAAGTAATGTCTCTGCTTTTCAATATGTTATCTAGGTTGGTCATAACTTTTCTTCCAAGGAGTAAGGAAGTTATATGTAAGTAAGTAAGTAAGTTATATGTCAAGCAGGTAGAGTGATAGAGCCCTAATTAGAGTAGTTACACCCACGTCTTTCATCAAGATAAAGCTAAACAAGCTTGTTGCGTTCAAGCCCTGCTGCATACAGACGAGAAAGATTGCATTTGGACACTTTGTGTTTTGCTTCCAGAAAGTGTCCAAGATACCCAACTTTTTGAACATTTATGAAGATATTCTCAATTGAAAAATTTTTAGATTGGGAAATTTTTCTGCAGCTATTGAACATGAAAGTGTTACTCACTCAGTAACCCACCAGACTCCTCTGTCCCTGGAATTCTCCAGTCAAGATATTCCCTTCTCCTGGGAATCTTCCTGACCCAGGGATTGAACCCGGGTCTCCTGCATTGCAGGCAGATTCTTTACCAACTGAGCCACTGTTAAAATTGAAGCCAAAATACTCATGCTAATATGCATGCAAGTATATAATTTGCTGTACAGTTAGATTTTAGAATAATTGCATCACTCATGAAAATATGTCCAAAATGGCATTATTAAATTTCCATCTGTTATTATATTAAATTCCATTCATTATTAAGTTAAACTATCTAACTAATATAGTTAAAATTGAGTAAGTGAAATTAAGAATAGGGTGATTATGACACTGTTGAAGAATTTTGGCATTTTAATTCCTAAATTTCTGTACTCATCCAGCAGCAGAGGTCACTAGCACTATAAATTCCATTTGTACCCTTTGAGTTATTGCTTCTGTCAAAATTACATATTTTTGTGAGTCACACATAGCTGAAAAAACCACCAAATAGCCTGCAGCTTCTTTCACAGTTATTACTTATTGAAGTTTTTCTGACAGAAAAAAATCAGTGTATGTTAAAATTTCAAACATTATGAGAGGAAAAAAAATTCTACGTTTTGGTGAAAATAACTAAGAAAATCACTAAGAGTGCTATGTCGATTTAGTCTTACTAGACATTCATTCTGTTATATATAGTGACATTCAGAGTGAAGTACATGTATGTATGTATGTATGTATGGGTAACAGAAAATGTTAAGGACAAATTTATATAGATTCTGATCTTTTAGAGGGAGTTAATTTTTATATTAAATTTCTATCTGGCTATCATTTTGTGTATTCTTAGAAGCTTAAAAATTTAAGGAGATACTGAGAGAGTTTTGACATTTTATAACTTGGATAGTAGCCAAGATTATAAAAGAAAGCATGGCAGTAAGGTGTCTGGGACTCTTTCAAGTTCAAAAAGTGCCTAAACATTCATACAGGTTATGAAGTTTTAGTTCAGACTCTTATTTTTCTTTCCCATCAAGCTATTCATTGAGACTTCCCTGAGCTTTTTATTTTATGCCTTTTTTTGAATATTTTCAAGAAGACACTACTACTTCCTTGGTAATTAGACTGTACCACATATGAATATAAATTACACTTATCTCCCCAAGCAATAATTGAATTTCATGCACACAAGTACCTGCTTTTTCTGAAATCTTTCCTCTGATTACTGACTGGCAGGTAGGCTCAGAACCTACCAGTGGTAAAAGGGAGTAATAAAAAATTCAGTGGACTCTACAATCTTAGAATTTCTGATTTTCAGTATATTAAATTTCTTTTTTTTATTATTTTGATTTATTTATTTTTTAATATTAATTTTTATTTTTTAGTTTGTTTTGCTTTACAATACTGTATTCATTTTGCTATACATCGACATGAATCAGCCATGAGTGAATATTTCAACACCTGTAGTTCTTCAGTTCTTCCATTATTATTAGAACTTTGTCCATAGTTAGAGGTGGGAGAATCCTCAAAATAAAGTCATCCTAGGTTGCATCTTATTTTTTTTCAAATAATTTTTTTTTTAGGAAAAAAACTCAGATATTCTAGCTGAGCATGTTAACTGATCTTTACCATATAGATATTAAAGGCTTAATACTACAACTGAATTTCACAAACATTTTATTAACCTTTATTTTTGTTTGCATTGTATCTTTAACATAATAATTCACACCTATCCAGAGCACAGAATATTTTCTATTTCTTGGAGTCAAGAATATCACAGATTTACTACACACTTAGAAAAATGTTTCTTTCTTTTATTAACTCTATTTCCTTCGAACATAAGAGTGACATCTAAGTTCAACATTGTAAGGCTTAACTTTTACTCAGTCCATATTCTCCAACTATTTAGCTGTATTTTTCAAATGTACTCACATTTTCCAATAAAGTTATCTAAAATTTTCATCCTTAAATATAAATAAGCTCATAATTTATTCATGGTGAATGCCTTTCTGTGAACATACCTAACTTGGTTCACTTTTTTCCTGAGATATCAATTTAGGAACTGTCAGAGTCAAGGACTTATGTACAAACAATAAAAATAAACCCTATTCTTCAACAGCCATTTTCTAGGAGCAGTTTATGATTCACATATAATTAGTAAGTTTTTCATAAAGTGATCTTCTTTTACTACTTTTCTGCCTGCTCATTGAGCTTAAGGAACTTTTTTTGGGCAACTTTCTTCTTTTTATTTTCTATATAAGAAAGTTTAATGTTAACTGAAAATTCAAAGATTTCCCAGTCTCTCTTCCTCTTTCTCATCACATGAAAATATATTCCCTAAGACCTTCTCTACACTGACACCTGGGGGGAAACCTCCACTCTATTGTGATTCATCTCCTTCCCTTAAGGCTATTTATGAAACAGATAGGGGCTTCCCCAGTGGCTCAAATGGTAAAGAGTATACCTGCAAAGCAGGAGATCCGGGTTCCAGCTATGGGTCAGGAAGATCCCCTGCAGAAGGAATGCAACCCACTCCAGTGTCCTTGCCTGGAAAATCCCATGGATGGAGTAGCCTGGCAGACTATAGTCCATGGGGTCGCAGAGTCTCGCGCAACTGAGTGACTAACACTATGCAAAACTTGTAATAGAACAGGTAAAAGTGTGACACCAATGACAAACCTCCTATGAACCAATTTTTAGCCTGTAAATTTCAGAGTTATGTGGTACCCTCCAAAAATGCTTAATCATGGGAACTCTCTAGTCACAAAGACTGACAAAAGGTATATTTCCACAGATCGCTTCCTGTTGGTGCTCTCCAAAATAAACCTGTAAGCCATTGGAAGCTTCCTTTTTTTTTTTTTTAAGTGGTTGTTTTGAAGTTTTGACAATTGGTATGAAATTTTTCAATCTGCATGTGAATGCTTGATGGATAATGACTACATATACTACAAGAACAGACATAAAGTGTGATTCCACCTAAATCTGTCAACATAGGCCATAATTAGTATAATTCTATATTGTTCTAGTTACATCATTTGGTTTTAAAGCAAACAAATATTTCATCAGAAGAAAAATGTGTAAATGTTGAGTCAGCACAGCCTAAGGCACTTTCCTGTGCCTTAATATCAAGGAAATCTTGCAGAGACAAGCTGTTCTAGAAACTTCTGAAATAAAGCTAAAATAACAAGGGGATGTCACATTGCTTCATGCAACTGAAATAAAAGTGAAGAGCCCTTGTTATAAACATTGTAGCAAAAAAAAGAAAAAAGAAACATCATGGGAAGAAGTCTGTATTTCAATGAGTATCTTAAGGCACGCTAGATACCTTTGGAGCTTGCAACATGTAATGTCAAAGGAGAGGTTAGAAACTATAGGACTTGGACTTTGACTTTTTGGATTACGTTGTGATGCTTTTCATTTCCCAAAAACCTGTTTCCAGGGAATTCATACTTTTCTTGGATGATATTTGGTGTGGATCCTTAAGTATGTCATTACTATCCATTGGACAGTAAAGATAATCATGTAGTTTTCATCATATAGTGATTTGGGGTAGGTACAAAGATGGCCACTATATTCTCCGGGAATGGCTGTCTTTTTTTTTTTTTTTTAATTCTCCCACACTCTAGGCCTTTGTCCTTGGGCAACTTCAGATGGATCCATGCTGGGCTTTTAGGGGCGAGTTTTAGCTCAGAAGAGGTTGGAAAAATAATGTTTTACATCTCCAAATGCAATGAGTTTTCTTTCTTTCTTTCTTTTTTGGAACAGAATAATTAGCCAAAGTGGAATTGGGCCAACTAAGAAGCATTAACAGGCTAAATGATGTGCCCTTAATTTTTGGAGCATTCCAAAGATGGACTTATTCTTTACTGTAATGAGAAAAAGGTGAAGCATCTACAAAATTCTAAAAGAGTGACTGGGCTACATGAAAAGAAAGAAACAGTTCAATTTTCTCACAAATTAAAGAGGATAACTGAAGTTAGCCACCCCGTCTCCAATCTAGGAATCCATTTGACTAATTTTTCTAAGCAGGCATTGGAATGTTCCTGCTGGGAACAGGACTGATAATATATGTAGCTGGCACTCTCACCCGAGGGGGAACTGTTGTTTCTGTTTGGGGAATGGAGGCCGACTCCCTGCAACTTAAAGAAAAGCTAATTTAGGACACATCTAAAAGCAACTGAAATGAGAAAGGGGGAAAAAAATCTCAAGTTACTGTGCACTGTGCCAGCTGACCAAATATAAAACAAAACAAAACAAAACAAGATAATCTTCCCCTCTACCACCACAAGTTAAAAAGAAAGAGAAGGAGGGAGACATTTCTCTTGGTGCTTGGTCTGTACTTGTTTTGGCTTTTTTTCAGATACTCTCCCAAGTTTAAATTTGAAATTTGATGACTCTCAAGAACAGAAATGTTCCTTTCCAGGTGTCATTTTTATCTATTTCTGTCAAGCCCTTTAAAAAAGAATCAAGGAGAACCATCATTTAAGGAGGGAAAAAAAGTACAAAAGCTGGTTAACTCCAGGACAAAAGGTAGTAGAAATATATTTACTGAAAGAGGGGAGATTTCTTAGTTAGTAGAAATACATCTGAGAACAGTGCCTTTTAAAAGATGACATCTGAAGCTCACTAGAATTAACTACTTGATGGAAAAATATCTCTCCAGACTAAAAAAAGAAATCTTCCCACCTAGTTGTGTTTTTTTTAACCAAATGAAATTTAGCTCTGTTTGCTATTTCATTTTAGGTAAAAAGACAATAAAATTTTGGAGATAAAGATGTATTTATATGCTTTTATAACTTAAAGGCAATTTTAACTTGTACATCAAACTCTTTTGGCTCATTATGAGAGCAAATGCCTCAGGGCATTTGTTTTAGTCTTTAATTGAAATACTCTGATATGAAGCTTGCAAGAGATCTTGAGAAAACATTTCATATATGTGATATAAGCTGATAGAGGGAACACTACATGTGAAACAACTGAATTTGAATCCTCAGCTGACTGAGGCTGGACAAATTACACAACTATTTGAAAAATGGAAATAATAGCATTGACTTCTTATCTCATCCATTCTTAGAAAAGATTAAATGAAATAATGAATGCATATAGTAAATAATGTACAGTAAAATGTACAAAAAGTTGTATAAAATAAGGTTCTATTTTCCCTGATGTGTAGTCTTTTTCAATTCTCTTGCTTTATGTGTTTCTTTTCAAATCTTCATTTCCCTCATTTCTTTGAGCTGTACTTTTTTTTTCTTACTGAAAGTTTCTTTAAAAAGAATTAAATGGATGGTTGTTTATAAGGTTGAGGCTTTTTTTCTCTTCATTTATTTCTGTCAATAATTTCTGGAGTTAATTTTAGAGATTTTGACTCATTAGATGACTAACTCTCTGAAACCACCACAGTGCACAGAAATCCTAGATAGGAATAGAGGCAAAGTTGCCCAGTATGATATTAAAGCAATTATAGATAATTAGCATTCCCTATCTGCCTGCAATGCAGGAGACGCAGGAGATGTGGGTTTGATCCCTGGGTTGGGAAGATCCCCTGGAGGAGGAAATAGCAACCCACTCTAGTATCTTGCCTAAAATTCCCATGGACTATTGGAGCTACAGTCCAAAGGACTGCAAAGAGTTGGACATGACTGAGTGACTGAGCACATGCACACACACACACACACACACACACACACATGAGAATAAGAGCACTGATGCTTATGTTTGGAAAGGTTATAAAGCAGGGGAGATAGTAGAGGAAAATACACTTATGGAAAGTGATGGAAAAAAGATGAGGACAATGATAAGGGACTTTGAAATGAGAATCAAAGAGCATTTTATTATTGTCTAATAATACCCAGGGCATGATAAATTAAACTTTAAAATAACATCTCTAATAAGAGGTATTTGTATCGATTTTCAGTTTACATTTAAGCCAAAGCTGTTGACTCTTAAACAGTGTTGCTCAAACTTTAACATGCATGTGAGTTGTCTAGAGACCTTTCCAAAATTTATATTCTGATCAAAAGTTTTGTGGTGGTCACTGAACTAGCAAAAGGATTCGATTTCTGACAAACTCCCAGTCAATGCCAAGGCTGCTGCTTCTCAGACAATTTTAGTAACCAGACTGAATGTCACTGTAATTATTTTTCCCTTACAAGTAACACTCTGGGAATGATGTCTATGTTGGAGAAATTGTGGCTATGGAAATATTATTCAAAAAAGGTTCCCTTTCTGTAAAACTTTGTGATAAAATTTATGTACAACACAGTGTCATTCTGAAGTATAAAATTTGATGAGTTTTAACATGTGTCAGAGAAGGCAAGGGCAACCCACTCCAGTATTCTTGCCTGGAATCCCATGGATGGCAGAGCCTGGTAGGCTGCAGTCCATGGTGTAACTAAGAGTCAGACATGATGGAGCGACTTCACTTTCACTTTTCACTTTCATGCATTGGAGAAGGCAATGGCAACCCACTCCAGTGTTCTTGCCTGGAGACTCCCAGGGACGGGGGAGCCTGGTGGACTGCCGTCTATGGGATCGCACAGAGTCAGACACAACTGAAGTGACTTAGGAGCAGCAGCAGCAACATATGTGTACCATCATGGAACCCCATTCAACAACAATCAGGATAACAAATATTTCCATCAAAAAGAACTCATAAAGCTCAATGTCTGAAAAAAACCAATCCAATCAAAAAATGGGTGGAAGATCTACATATACATTTCTCCAGATGAGCACATGCTGTATTCAGTCGCTCAGTCATGTCCAACTCTGCGATCCCATGGACTGTAGCCTGCCAGGATACTCTGTCCATGGGGATTCTCCAGGCAAGAATACTGGAGTGAGTTGCCATGTCCTCCTCCAGGGCATCTTCCCAACTGAGGGAATAAAACCCTGGTCTCTTGCACTAGCAGGCGGATTCTTTACCACCAGCGCCACCTGGGACAGATGGCTAAAAAACACATGAAGAGATGCTCAACATAACTAATTACTAGAGAAATGAAAAGCAAAACTACAGTGAGGGATCACCTCACACCAGTCAGAATGACCATTATCAAGAAAAATCTGCAAACAATACAAGCTGGAGGTGTGGAAGCAAGGGAGCCCTCTTTCACTGTTGCTGGGAATGTAAATTGATATAGCCACTATGGAGAACAATATGGAGATTCCTTTAAAAACTAAAAGAAGAGCTACCATATGATCTTGTAATCTCACTCCTGGGCATGTATCTGGAGAAAGCCATAATTCAAAAAGATAAATGCACCCCAATGTTCACTGAAATACTATTTACAATTAGCCAGGACAGCAAAGCATCCTAAACATTCACCAACAGAGGAATGAATAAAGAAGTAGTACATATATGCAATTGAATATTAGCTATAAAAAGTGAAATAATTCCATCTGCGGCAACATGTATGGACCTATAGATTGTGATACTGAGTGAAATAAGTCAGACAAAGACAAATATCTTATGATATCACTTACATGTAGAGTCTAAAAAAAGGATACAAATGAATTTATCTACAAGAGAGAAATGGATTTACACATGTAGAAAACAAACTTATGGTTTGTTACTGGAGATTACCAGGGGGTAAGGTGCTGTTTAGTTATTAAGTCATGTCTGACTCTTTGAGACCCATGGACTGTAGCCTGCCAGGCTCCACTGTCCATGGGATTTCCCAGGTAAGAATACTGGAGTGGGTTGCCATTTCCTTTGCCAGCGGGGGGAAAGATGGGGAAGGGGTAAACTAGAAGATTAGTATTGACATATACACACTATTGTAGATAAAATAGATTAACTAATAAGAAACTACTGCATGTACAGTGTTCTCTACTCAATACTTTGTAATGGCCTATATAGGATAGGAGAAGGCAGTGGCACCCCACTCCAGTACTCTTGCCTGGAAACTCCAATGGACGGAGGAGCCTGGTGGGCTGCAGTCCATGGGGTTACGAAGAGTTGGACACGACTGAGCGACTTCACTTTCACTTTTCACTCTCATGCATTGGAGAAGGAAATGGCAACCCACTCCAGTTTTCTTGCCTGGAGAATCCCAGGGATGGAGGAGCCTGATAGGCTGCCATCTACGGGGTCGCACAGAGTCAGACACAACTGAAGCGACTTGGCAGCATATAGGATAAGAATCTAAAAGAAGAGTGGATATATATATATATGTGTGTGCGTATTGATTAACAGATTCATCTTGCTGTACACCTGGAGCTAACACAAAATTGTGAATTAACTATACCCCAATAAAATTAAAAAGAAAGAAAAGAATTCAAAAGTTCTTTATCCACCTTTGTAATCTTCCCCTTATTTCTTCTCCCCCTCCCATGTATCCATTAATCTTTCTGTCATTTATATTATTTTCCATTTTCTAAAATTTTATATAAAAATCAGACAATATGATATGTATTCTTTTATTATATGGCTTCTTTCACTCAGCATAAATATTATGAGATTCATCCATTTGCTCGCTTTTGAAAATTGTTATTTTGTTTTGTAATTGAGTTGCCTGTATCATGACTGACTAGTAGTCCATTCAATGTATGCACCACAAAGTGTCTATCCATTCAGCTGCTGATAGACGTTGTTATCACTTTCAGTTTGGAGCTATAACATAGAAAACTTAGGAGCATGCAGGAACATAGTTTGTAAACCTATTATTTCATTCCTAAGAGAAGAATGACTGAGTTCTATAGAATGTGCATGTTTACATATTTAAGAAAGTAATACATTATCAAAAGTGATGGTACCATCTGACATTCCTTCCAGCAATGCCTGAAGATTCCATTTACTTCCTCTACCCTTACTTGGCTGGTATGCTCAGTCTTTAGCTGTGTTAGTGGTTATACAGTGGTATCACACTGTGGTGGTATCTGCATTTCTCTGGTAACTAACGGTGTTGAGCAGCTTTTCATGTTTATTGGCTATCCATACATCTTCATTTGTGAAGTTTTTGTTCAAATTTTTTGCTCATTTTTGAAAATTAGATTGTTTGCCTTAATGTTATGACATGCAAATTCTTTGTGTATTAAAGATCAGGGATTGACAGACTTTTTCTCTAAAGGGTCAGAGTAAATATTTTAGGCACTATGGACCACAAGATTTCTGTCGCAACTATTAAACTTAGCCTTGTATCATGAGAACAGCCACATGTAAGACACAAATGGATAAGCCTGACTGTGTCTCAACAAACTTTTATTTACAGAAAGAGATGGCAGGGCAGACCTAGACAGGGCCTTGTTTTGATAATTCTTGTTCTACATGAAAGTTGTTTGCCGGATATATGCTTTGCAAATATATTTTTCTTGTTAGTGGGTTGTTCTTCCATTTTCTTCATAGTGTTTTATGTTTGTCAATAAAAAACATTTTATGTTTTTATGAAATCTAATGTTTTATTGATATTTTATGTTTTGTTTTGCTCTATTTAGTAATCGTTGCATAATCCACGTTAGTCCTAAATATTTTTCCTGAGATAAGAACTGATGGTTTTACTTTCTTATTCCAAATGAATAATCCAAATTGTTCAGGATTATTTATAGAAAGGTGATCAATTCTCTGTGTAATTGTTTTGGCATCCTTGTCAAAATCAATTGACCATATATACATAAATCTTTTTGAGGACTTTCTTTATAGTTCCAACAATCTGTATATCTAGCTTTATACTAATCCCACATAAATTGATTATTGGGGATTAAAAATAAGTCTTCAAATCAGGTAGTTAAAGTTTTACAATCTTGTTCCTTTTTTTTTCCCAAACTTTAGCTATATTAGGACTTTTGTATTTCCATATATTTCTATTATAACATCCTGTTGGGATTTTCGTTTGGACTTATTGTAAGAGTATGCAAACTGTAACTCATGTATCAAATCAAGATCACAATCTCTTTTTTGTACTGCCCTCAGGCTAAGAATTTTTTCATGTTTTAAAAGAATTATAACAAACAAAGAAAGAAACAAAGAATATGAAACAGGTACCATTATTTGACTTGCAAAGCCTAAAGTATTTTCTATTTGACTCTTTACAGAAAATGTTTGCCAACTTTTGATCAACAGGTCAATTTTGGAAGAATTTGTATTTTAATAGTGCTGGATATTCTGAGTCTGAGCATTCTATATCTCTCTATTTGCCTTCTTTAATTCTGTAAGCAATACCATGTAAATTTTAGCATATAGTGTTCATTTGTTAAATTTATTTGTAAGAATTTAATATTTTTGATGCTCTTATAAATGGCATTATTTCTTCCATTTTATTTGATGAATTTTTCTTTTCAATATATTTTACATTTTTAATGTTGAGGTTGAGTCCTGTGATTTTGCAAACTTTACACATTAGTTATAATAGCTCTGTAAATAGTATTACTTCTTTTTCTATCACTAAACTTTTGCCATCTTTTTCTTGCTTTATTGAACTGACTAGTGTCAGTAATAAAATATTGCACAGAAGTGGGACGAGTGAGCATTCTTGCCTTGTTTGCTGTCTTAAGAGAAAAGCATTCAGTTTTCCATCATTAAATATGATATTAGCTGTGGATTCTCTTAGGCGCCCTTTATCAGATTTAGGAAGTTCCTTTCTGCCTTAGTTTCTTATGGCTCCAATAACAAATTGTCACAAACTCAATAGTTTATATAATACAAATGTATTCTCTTATAGTTATGGGGTCCAGAAGGTTGAAATCAGTTACACTGGGCCAAAACAAGGTGTCTGCCATGAGTGTCTTGAGGCTCCATGAGAATAATCCATTTTCTTAATTTTCCAGCTCCTGGAGCTGCACTGCTTGCATTCTTTGGCTCACAGCTGTTTCCTCCATTTCCAAAGCCTGTGACATACTATCTTCAGATCTTCAAGGTCATCAGAAAACTTCTCTTTTAGAGACCTCCCCACTCCTTTCTGCTATATTGATGTTTATATTTTTAAAATTAATTTTTATTGGAGTACAGTTGATATACAATTTTGTGCTAGTTCTTGCTGTACAGCAAAGTGAATTGGTTTTTCAGTTCAGTTCAGTTCAGTTCAGCCACTCTTCATATACATATATCCACTCTTTCTTAGACTCTTCCCATACAGGTCATTACAGAGTATTGAGTAGAGTTCCCTGTGCTACACAGTAAGTTATTATTATCTATTTTATACATAGTAGTGTGTATATGTCAATCCCAATCTCCCAGTCTATCCCTCCCCTTCCCTGTTTCGTAACCATGTTTGTTTTTTACATCAGTCACTCTATTTCTGTTTTATAAATAAGTTCATTTGTACCATCTTTTAGATTCTGCATAGAAGTGGTACCCTGATATGTATATTTCTTTGTCTGACTTATTTCACTAAGTATCACTATCTCTAGGTCCATTCATGTTGCTGCAAATAGCATTATTTCATTTTTTATGGCTCAATGATATTCCATTGTGTGTGTGTGTGTGTGTGTGTGTGTGTGTATATACAATGTTTATATATCTTTATTCCTCTATCAAAGGACATTTAGGTTATTTTCATGTTTTGGCTATTGTAAATAGTGCAGCAATGAACACTAGGGTTCACTTATAATTGCATTTATCACCCCCAGGTAATCCAAGATAGTCTCATTTAAAGGTCATATCTGCAAAGTCCTCTTGTCATGTAAGGTGATATTCACACATTCCGGTGATTAGGAGACAATTATTTACTCTACTGCAACTTCTATTCTGTGTGTGTTTGTTTGTGTTTGACTCTCTGTGACCTTATGACTGGAGCCTGCCAGACTCCTCTGTGCATAGAATTTTCCAGGAAAGAATACTGAAATGGGTTACCAGTTCCTACTCCAGGGGATATTCCTGACCCTGGGATTTAGCCCACATCTCTTGTGTCTCCTGCATTGGCAGGCAAATTCTTTACTACTGTGCCACCTGGGAAGCCCTGTTCCTAGTTTACTGAGTTTTAACATTATAAATGGCTGTTGAATTTTATCATTCTTTTGCATTTACTGAGAATATTATATGATATTTCTACTGACTGGAGTATTACGGTGATTTGTAATTGCTTGACTTTTAAATGCTAAATAAAACTTTCATTTCTGAGATAAAGCCCACTTGGCCATATTGTTGAATTCCATTTTCTAAAATTAAGAATTTTTCATCCATGTTCATGAGGGTCACAGTTATCTAGGTTTCTTCCTTCTTCTCTCTATTCCTTTCCCCTCCCCACTTCTCTTATTCTTTTTTTCTCTTGTAATCTCTTGTCTGTTTTTGGCCTCAGAATGAGCAGAAGTATTAATTGATGTTGTTTTCCTTTAAATGTTTTGTAGAACTCACCAGTGAGTTCTTACATATGCCAAGAGTTTAATTTTGGTGAAAGTTGTTAAGTACAAATTTAATTTTAAATTAGATATAGAGGAATTCAGGTTGTCTATTTTTTTTTCTTGAATGAGCTTTCATAGTTTATTTTTGTTTTAAGAAATTTGTTCATCTAAGTTGTGAAACAATTGTGATGCTAGTTTTCATAGTATCCTTTTTTATGCCTTTTTAAAAATCTGTTTATTTTTAATTGAAGGATAAGTGGTTTGCAATATTGTGTTTGTTTCTGCCATACATCTCTACTTTATTACTCTTTTAATGTCTGTAGCATCTATAGTGAGTTTCCTGCTTTGATTTATATTGGCAATGTATCTATCTATGTTCCTTTTTTTTCTGCATAGAAGTTTGCCAGTTTTATCAATTTCTCAATATGTTTTTGTTTTATTTATTTTTCTATTTCTTTCCCTCTGTTTTTTTCCTCTCTTGGTATTCTTTCTGTGTCTCTGTCTCATTCTACCTTTCTCTCTTTTTTCTCTCTCACTCAATATAGATACATTTTATTCTTTTATTGATTTATGCTCGTTTCTTTCTTTTGCTTACTTTGAATATTATTCACTCTTCTTTCTCTAATGTCTTATTGTGAAAGTTTAGTATATTGATTTTGTACTTTTCTGTTTTTCTTATATAAGCATTTAAAGCTGTAAATATCCCTTTATGAATGGTTTCACTTGCTTCCCACATATTTTGAAATTTTGTGTTTTAATTTATTTAGTTCATGTATTTTCTCATTTCCTTTATAATTTCTTTTTTGACTCAGCAATTATGTACATGCATATTGTTTTGTTTAAAAATATTTATGGACTTTCCATATATTTTTCTGTTATTGATTTCCAGTTTAATTGTGGTCAGATGACATGCTTCTAATGTTTCAAAAGCTTTTATGTTCATCAAGACTTGTTTTATTGCCCCAAATATTTTCTATTTTGGTAAATATTCCAAAAGAATGTGTATTTGCTGCATTTTTTAGAATTAGACATTGATTTTGGTTTTTTAAAAATTAAAAAAAAAATTCCATGTCTCTCCTTATCAAGTCTTCATCCACTTTCCTGGACATATGGAGCATATTTATAGAGACTGTTTTAACATTCCTGTCTACTAATTCTTTCATGTGTTTTATTTCTGCATCTGTTTGTTCAGAGAGATTTTTCTTTTGCTTCTTCACATGCCTGATATTTTTCTGATTTGATGTCACATTGTGAATTTTATATGTGATGTGCTAGAGTATTTGCATTTCTTTTGATATTTTTTTGAACTTTATTCAGGAAAGCAGTAAGTTAGTTGGAAACAAGTTGATTCTCTCTAGGTGTAGCTTAAAGCAATACCTTTCTAAAGACTCTATCCAGTGCCCCATGAGGTAGGAAGTTCTTCACTCTTCATTTTCAAATTATGCTCGTGTTAATGACAAAGACTCAAGTGGAACCCTCTTCAGACCTCTGGGTTCTCTCTGGTAGCTGTCTCTCTGCTCTAAAACTTAGTGGCATCTTGGCCTCTCTGGACTCTGAATTTGTCTGAATTTCAATTCAGGAACATCCATAAGGTTTTCTTTCAGTTCTCTTTCCCTCTGTTATATTATGGGAAGTTCCCTAGACAACACGGTGGGATGATCACAAGGATCACCTTTTTCTACTCCTATCTTTAGAGGTCATTGTTCTGTACTGCCTCTCATCCAATATCTGAAAACTATTCATTTTAAAAATAGTTTGCTTGGTTTTTTTAGTTGCTTAAGGCAGTATGGTAAGTCTTAGATTTGCTACTTCATTATTCCTGGAGGCAGAAGTAAAACTGATCATTTTTTAAATGCTGTTCTTACCGGAGACATAAAAGTCTGCTTCAGATGGGGTCAGATTTAGAAAGCAGCAATTGATCAATTATTTTTAATGCTATTGTATATACCTTTCACCTACTTAAAGTCTCTTTTCCTATTCTACACATTATAGGAGACAAGCAAGGTTAAATTCAACTCTTCATATACTTGGTGTCTACACCTGTGCAGTTGAACATCACTTGAGAAACATGCACAGGTAGGTAACTGTCTTCTCTTAAAATCCACAATTAATAACATGTATATATTAAGCTAGAAGGTTGTTAAAGAAAATAATACAGTTAACAGAACATTTTGAAGAGTCTTACAAAATCTTTATCTTCATAATCGGACACAGTAAACTTGGTAGAAATGAATTAAGTAGACAGTCTTTAAACCCATGCATTTGCAAAGAGCCTCAGTACAGAATATATTTCTGGAAACCAGTTTCAGGCACATTGAGTTGTGAAAAAGATAGAGCTCATTTTGGCACATGGGATGCTGAGGACATGAGAGAAGTGGAAGTTAGGGCTGAACTAAACTGATGGGTAGCTTAGACTTATTGACTCCATTGGCAGGTATATGCTAGACGTGTGCATGCTTGCTCGGTCACTTCTGTCATGTCCAGTGTTTTGTGACCCCATCGACAATAGCCCGCAGGCTCCTCTGTCCATGGGATTCCTCAGGCAAGAATACTGGAGGGGGTTGCCATGCCTCCTCCAGATCATCTTTCCCACCCAGGGATTGAACTCACAGCTCCTGTGTCTCCTGCATTGCAAGTGGATTCTTTACTGCTGAACTACCAGGAAAACCCTTATTTGCTCACATGTCTATGTGAGATCAAAAACTAACTATTGGCCAAGGGCAAAGTCCCACAGAACTGTTAACTAATGGGGGGAAAAAATGAATTTTGTCTTTAAAAAGGCTTTTTATAGACAATGACTATGTTAAAAAGCTTTTTGTTAAATTCTGTTGTTTTTTATTAATGCTAAGATTTCACCAAGAATAGTAGACAGCAATTTATATTCATATTTTAACTTCCGTTCAGTTCAGTTCAGTCATTCAGTCATGTCCAACTCTTTGCGATCCCATGGACTGCAGCATGCCAGGCTTCCCTGTTCATCACCAACTCCTGGAGTTTACTCAAACTCATGTCCATTGAGTTGGTGATGCCATTCAACCATCTCACCCTGAATGAAAACTCAGTTTTCATTCCAATCCCAAAGAAAGGCAATACCAAAGAATGCTCAAACTATCACACAACTGAACTCATCTTACACACTAGCAAAGTAATGCTCAAAATTCTCCAAGCCAGTTTTCAACAGTATGTGAACCATGAAATTCCAGATGTGCAAACTGGATTTAGAAAAGGTAGAGGAACCAGAGATCAAATTGCCAACATCCGTTGGATCATTAAAAAAGCAAGAGATTTCTAGAAAAACATCTATTTCTGCTTTATTGACTATGCCAAATCCTTTGTGTGGATCACAACAAACTGTATAAAATTATTAAATTTTAACTTCATTCAATTTCAAATGGAATTGAGTCATCAATAACCTGTATGAAATATATGTGCATATGCATATCATATGCCTTTATTTAGTTCTTCTATAATTCTGACATTGATGGCTTGGCCATACAATAATGCTGAAAAATATAGTCCTGGGAAATGAATGAACTATGACATCTACTTAAAATTAAAACAAATATTTTATTGAGGGTAAAAGTAGACTCTATATTTGGATTGAAACAATGTAAATGGTGATTTTAAAAAGTGCTTGCCTTTTTTCAAGGTTCCAGTGTTTCATACCAGACTCCCAGGTGGCACAGTGATAAAGAACTCTCCTTTCAGTGCAAGAGATGCAATTCAGTACTTGGGTTGTGAAGATCCCCTGGAGGAGGAAATGGCAACCCACTCTAGTATGCTTGCCTGGAGAATTCCATGGACAGAGGAGACTGGCAGGCTACAGTCATGGGGTTGCAAAGAGCAGACACAGCTGAGTGACTGAGCACATATGTTACATACTAGGATAGTTTTTGCCAAATACAACCATAAATCAGTTACATTCAGTCAAGAGGGTAGAAAAAGCTAAGCTGTAAATTCAAGGAAGAGTGTCAATGTCTTATGAAATGTACTTACTGAAAACAGGAATTTTTAGCACTACTTTCCCTTCCAAAATCTGTTATGTTAGATAAAATCTTTGATCATTATTGCCTCAACTCAGGCAATGTTATAAGGTTCTCTTGAGACAAAAGTTTATTAGAGAGTCCAAGGAATTTTCATGGGTCAAGTAGCATCAGGGTAAGCCTGCCTTTAGTGTAGCTGTGCCAGGAGGTCTCTTTTGTAAACTAAGGAAGATATGAGCTATGATTTGAGCTAAGATATGAACCACCTGATGCGAACAGCTGACTCATTTGAAAAGGCTCTGATGCTGGAAAAGATTGAAGGCGGGAGGTGAAGGGGATGACAGAGGATGAGATGGTTGGATGGCATTACTGACTCAATAGACATGAGTCTGAGCAAACTCCTGGAGCTGGTGATGGACAGGGAGGCCTGGTGTGCTGCAGTTCCTGGGGTCGCAGAGTCGTCACGACTGAGCGACTGAACTGAACTGAATTGATGAGCTATTTCTCATCATAAAAGGAATTTAAATTTGCTTATTGTATGATCTCATCAGTCACTGTAATATCTGGCTGGTAAGCTGTTAAAACACAACTGACCAGTAACATAATTTCTACTAAGTAAATATATTGTGGCTGCAAAAAGTGAAATGACTCCTTGCCCACTGTCAGTTACTGAGTCAGCACAGGATCAGGGATGGACATAGAAAATTCAATAACTTATATAACTTCAATATTTTTTGCAGCACAGAGAAAACTAGTTCATGAGATGACTTACATACAACATGCTGAGAATTCGTTCCCCACTCTAGATTGCATTAGCTTACCTTCATTGGTTTTTGCCCCAAGTTAATTTTACTTATTAGGTCTGTGAAAAACATGGCCATGTCCTTGGGGCCTCTGGACATGCATGCTGAAACAAATCGATTATTTGAAATGCCACAGTATAAATACTATCAGAATAAGCTCCTTGGGAGAAGAAAGGTGTCGTATAATTCAAAGCAATTTATAAATATCTACTTTCAGACACAGTGTGAGACCTGATCCAAAATTCTTTGAAAGGGGTTTAAATAGAGCTGCCAATATTACATTCTCTCCTGTTTCATGCCTAGAGTAATGTTAAGGCATCAGAGTTCAAGTGTTTTCTCTAATATTGGTAGAACAGTGTAAAAATAATGTAATTACTTTTAAAGGGATATATATAGAAAATTACTTTGGCTCAGATAGTTTTAGCTTGTAGAGAGTTATTCCCATTGAGATAGTAGAGTCTTTGTTGAAATTTCAAGGCTGTTCTTTGAGTATTGAAAAATACTTATACTTACAAAATAAGATTCTAAAGTGTATGCATTTTAGATATTATGTGATATAATTAAAGTTCTTATATATTGCTATCAAACATAATGAAGAATGTCAGTGAAGGGAATTCTGAGAGTCAACACAAGAGCAATTGTAAAGAACACTTCTGTAAATGACCCATATTAAATAAGTGGGGTGAAAAGATTGATTAAAATAAGGTTTACATAGTATTAAGGAAACTGTAATGATGGAGTTAGTGAATTAAAGGATCCATCCACACAAACATAAGGAGGAAAAGAAAATAGTTAAACTCTAAGTACTCTGAAAAATAAAATAATTTACTATCAAGATGGCTACAAATTATCATTATAATTAGAAAGTGACATTGATAAAAGCGTCCAACTTTCCATGTTAACATTGTGCTATGTGCTAGACAAATCAAAGTATATATCTCTATTCTAAAGGAGATCAGCATTCACAGATTAGGGAGAGAAACAGACAAGAACTAATTATAAGAAGGTGAAATAAATGTGTCTTTCTGAGGATTTTCAAAGGAGTTTATGGAGTCTCAGAAGAAGTTATCAATACTAGAGAAGTTTGGAAATGAGAAGGCTTTGAAGAGACTTTGTCTGGAATGTAGCTGCAAAAATATGCAATAATTACATTAAAAAATGTAATTGCCTGGCCTGGCATATTAAAAATTAATCATATTCTTAATGTTGTTATTATTCTTGTTACTGTTATTATCATCATCATCTGAATGAAATGATGACAGAGGTGTTCTACTGAGGCCAAATCACATGTGTCAAGTATGAAAATAAGATATATCACGGCATAGTTGAGAAATGCCAAGTGTTATACGTGGCATGTGCAGGGCATGAAAAAAAGGGAGGGGCAAGGAATGAGGTTTGGAGAAAAATATCAATTCAGATTCTGAATATAGAGCAAGTGAGACACTTTGAAGGGATAATATGAAAAGAATCATATTTATTTGACTATTTGTTATTACTATTTAACTTAAAAAGTAACATACTCATGTGATGAAAGATAGCCATATCATTCAAAAAGATATAAAGTGAAAATTAAATCCAACTTCCCATTTTCAAACAGTTTTTAGTTGATTCCTGCTTGCAATCTGTGTAGAGACCCCTCTTGTATAACACTCAAAATATCTCAGCCCCACATCTGAACGGCAACCACTGCTCTAACAATAGTTGTGTGCAGGTTTCCACTAGCCGAAGATCATGGCATCTGGTCCCATCACTTCATGGGAAATAGATGGGGAAACAATAGAAACAGTGTCAGACTTTATTTTTTTGGGCTCCAAAACACTGCAGATGGTGACTGCACCCATGAAATTAAAAGACGCTTACTCCTTGGAAGAAAAGTTATGACCAACCTAGATAGTATATTCAAAAGCAGAGACATTACTTTGCCGACTAAGGTCCGTCTAGTCAAGGCTATGGTTTTTCCAGTGGTCATGTATGGATGTGAGAGTTGGACTGTGAAGAAGGCTGAGCCTTGAAGAATTGATGCTTTTGAACTGTGGTGTTGGAGAAGACTCTTGAGGGTCCCTTGGACTGCAAGGAGATCCAACCAGTCCATTCTGAAGGAGATCAGCCCTGGGATTTCTTTGGAAGGAATGATGCTAAAGCTGAAGCTCCAGTACTTTGGCCACATCATGCAAAGAGTTGACTCATTGGAAAAGACTCTGATGCTGGGAGGGATTGGGGGCAGGACGAGAAGGGGATGACAGAGGATGAGATGGCTGGATGGCATCACGGACTCAATGGACGTGAGTCTGAGTGAACTCTGGGAGTTGGTGATGGACAGGGAAACCTGGCGTGCTGCGATTCATGGGGTCGCAAAGAGTCAGACACGACTGAGCAACTGAACTGAACTGAGCTGAACATGCAGATACATACTGAGAACCTCTCACCTCTTGTTCCCTGTGCCAAGGCTTACTGATGCTACAAAGAACACACTCAGCACTCAGTGTAGATACAGCTGTATGGGAACTCCAAGTCTGTCGGGCCACTATTAGCCAAGAGTTGTTGGGAGTCAATGTCTAAATGATTCAGCTCATAAAACTTGTTAGATGATCTGGCGGGAAAGGACACTAGTTGCCTGGAGAGCTGGCCAAATCTGTAGTTCGTCCTTGTATTAGTTTCCTCCTCTTTCATAATCCTTTTGCCTAACTCCTACTTCCTGAGCTTACTTCAAAAATAAATTAGTGGCACCCAGGTCTCTGCCCCAGGCTTTGATTTGTGGAGAAACCATGCTAAGACAGCTAGTTCTAGGAACTGTTTTAAACACACACTCTGTATGGAACTTGGAGCAGCACCATTTTCGTTTAAAAAAAAGGAATAGTAATCTTGTCCCAAGTATTAAGAAAACGAAGATATCTCCAGTCCTGTTGTGGCATAAAAATACTGAGTCTCTCCTGCTTTAGTCAGGATTCTCCAGAGAAACAACAAATAGGATGCGAATGCATTGAGAGATTTATGTTGAAGAGTTGATCCCTGAGTTAGGTAGGCTCACAGGTTCACTTCTCGTAAGGCAGGTCTTGTGGTTATGAACTCCCTTGGTTTTGGTTTTGGTATATCTGGGAAGATCTTTATCTCTTCTCTATTTCTTGTTTGTATTTTTAGTTTATTTTATGTTTGGCTGCACTGGGTTTTCATTGCAGTGTGCAGGCTTTTCACTGTGGTGTCCTCTCTTGTTGCCGAGCAAGAGCTCTAGGCTCACGGGCTTCAGTAGCTGCAGTACATGGACTCAGTACTTGGGGCATTCAATCTGAGTTGCTCCACAGTATGTGGGATCTTCCTGGACCAGGGGGCGAACTCCTGTTCCCTGAATTGGCAGGTAGGTTCTTACCCACTGCGCTACCAGGGAAGTCCATATGTCTCCTCTATTTCTGAAGGACAGTTTTGATGGGCATAGTATGGTTGGTAATTTCTATCTTTTCTTTTTTAATCAGTGCTTTGCCTGTATCATTCCACTCTTGCCTTACTTGCAAAATTTCTTCTGAAAAATCTGCTAATGATCTCATGGGTTTTCTTTGAATTTAATAAATCACTTCTCTCTTGCTGTTTTTAGAATTTTGGCTTTATGTTTTGATAACTTGATTATAATGTGACTTTTGTGTAGATCTCTTCAGGTTCAAATTATTTAGAAAACTTTGGGCTTCATAAATTTGGATGTCTGTTCCCCTCTGCAGATTTGGGAAGTTTTTAGGTGAGAAAGTTGGATATCCACCTTGGTCTCTCTTTCTTCTGTAGCAGACACTGTGGGACCAGGAGATCCTTCTCAGTACCTTGCTGTGATGTCTTGAGGGATAAGTGATATGGATAAAGTACTTTTCTTGCCTGCTTGATGCAGTTTTTTTCATTTATTTTTGCTCCAATGGTGTGCTATAACCTTTCTCCTGAGTTCCATAATTTTCACAAAGGCATTCTGATTCATAGAGAGTTATTTAGTCAGTGTTTCTATTAGTGGGGGATGGGGGAAACTATGACTTTAGTTTAGTTCAGTTCAGTCACTCAGTCATGTCTGACTCTTTGCAACTCCATGAATCACAGCATGCCAAGCCACCCTGTCCATCACCAACTCTCGGAGTTCACTCAGACTCACGTCCACCGAGTTAGTGATGCCATCCAGCCATCTCATCCTCGGTCGTCCCCTTCTCCTCCTGCCCCCAATCTATCCTAGCATCAGAGTCTTTTCCAATGAGTCAACTCTTCACATGAGGTGGCCAAAGTATTGGAGCTTCAGTTTCAGCATCAGTCCTTCCAATGAATACCCAGGACTGATCTCCTTCAGAATGGACTGGTTGGATATCCTTGCAGTCCAGTCCAAGGGACTCTCAAGAGTCTTCTCCAGTGCCACAGTTCAAAAGCATCAATTCTTCAAGGCTCAGCTTTCTTCACAGTCCAACTCTCACATCCATACATGACCACTGGAGAAACCATAGCCTTGACTAGATGGACCTTTATTGGCAAAGTAATGTCTCTGCTTTTCAATATGCTATCTAGGTTGGTCACAACTTTTCTTCCAAGGAGTAAGCGTCTTTTAATTTCATGGCTGCAGTCACCATCTGCAATGATTTTGGAGCCCCCCAAAATAAAGTCTGACACCGTTTCCACTGTTTCCCCATCTATTTCCCGTGAAGTGATGGGACCAGACGCCATGATCTTCGTTTTCTGAATGTTGAGCTTTAAGCCAACTTTTTCACTCTTCTTTTTCACTTTCATCAAAATGCTTTTTAGTTCCTCTTCACTTTCTGCCATAAGGGTGGTGTCATCTGCATATCTGAGGTTATTGATATTTCTCTTGGCATAGGACTTGATATTTTTCTGTCTTGATATCGCTGAGACTGACAAGTCCAAAATATGCGCATGGCCTGAAATACTGGAGATCCAGAAAGAACTGATGCTGGAATTTATGCCCTAAATTTGGCAGGCTAAGAAGATTCAATGTTGCAGCTCAAGATCAAATAGTATCTGATGGCAGAGTTTCTTTTTACCTGAGAGAGGCCATCCATCTTTGCAATGATTTGACGAAGTCCACTTTGCCAACAAAGGTCCGTCTAGTCAATGCTATGATTTTCTCAGTAGTCATGTACAGATGTGAGAGCTGGACTATAAAGAAGGCTGAGTGCTGAAGAATTGATGCTTTTGAACTACGATGTTGGAGAAGACTCTTGAGAGTCCCCTGGACAGCAAGGAGATCAAACCAGTCAATCTTAAAGGAAATCAGTCCTGAATATTCATTGGAGGGACTGATGCTGAAGCTAAAGCTCCAATATTTTGGTGACCTGATGCAAAGACTTGACTCATTGGAAAAGACTGATGCTGGGAAAGTGGAAGGTAGGAGGAGAAGGGGAGGATGAGATGATTGGATTGCATCACCGACTCAATGGACATGAATTTGAGCAAGGTCCAGGAGCTGGTGATGGACAGGGAGGCCTGGTGTGCTGCAATCCATGAGGTTGCAAAGAGACAGACATGACTGAGTGATTGAACTGACTGACTGACCCACATTATGGGGCAGAAACATCTAGACTAATATCTGAGCATCATCACCCATTTAAAGTGAAAGTGGAAATGAAGTCGCTCAGTCGTCTGTGACTCTTTGCGACCCCATAGACTGTAGCCTATCAGGTTTCTCCATCCATGGGATTTTCCAGGCAAGAGTGCAGGAGTGGATTGCCATTTCCTTCTCCAGGGGATCTTCCCAATCCAGAAATCGAACCCGGGTCTTCTGCATTGCAGGCAGATGCTTTACCATCTGAGCCACCAGGGAAGCTCAACCCATTTAAATTGACACATAAAATTAAGCACCACAATCACACACCTGGGATGAATTTAAATGAAAGTATAGGGAGAAGATAAAGTGTTGGATTGTGCAGGAACTATGCGCTTGAATTGAAGGGGACGATGGACATATTAAGGATTATGGAGCTGTCTGGTTACTGTAAAGTGCTTTGAATGCCCTGACAACAACTCAAGGTATACTATCAAAACCAGAATTGCTATATGGCAGAGTCTAAAGACATTTTCATACATATTTATGGGAAACATTATTCTGAATATTAGACCCAGCATCTGGAGAAGGCGATGGCACCCCACCCCAGTACTCTTCCTTGGAGAATCTCATGGATGAAGGAGCCTGGTAGGCTGCAGTCCATGGGGTCACGAAGAGTCAGACACAACTGAGCGACTTCACTTTCACTTTTCACTTTCATGCACTGGAGAAGGAAATGGCAACCCACTCCAGTGTTCTTGCCTGGAGAATCCCAGGGACAGTGGAGCCTGGTGGGCTGCTGTCTATGGGGTCACATAGAGTTGGACATGACTGAAGTGACTTAGCAGCAGCAGCAGGAAACCCAGCATCTAATTGTGAGTGTTGCAGAGCAATAATAATATACAGCCCTAACGGTTCCCTGATGCCAGAGACAAGGCCTGAATAAGAAGGGACAATGAGCCAGAAACTTGAGAAGAAGACATTAGGACTGACAAACTTGACACTAAAGAACAGCCAAGCTGCCCTTAGTTCTCTGTGCTAGCGATGATTCTCCATACTAGAGGGGCAAAAAGACTTCTCTTGCCTGGAGAATCTGTAAAACCCTCAACCAAGACCAGAATCTCATAACTTTATATCTTGTAAAGTCTGCAACTTCTACCCTTGCCATTCCCCATTTCCTCCAATTCACATCATGATAAGAGACTTAGCTAGAAAAAGAGCCTCATTTCTTGCCTGGCAGAAAAGCTCACAAACCAAAGAAATCTCAAGATTTGGCTAATATATCATCAGGAACCAGAGGAAAATGTATGGAATCTTGATGATGTTAGATTCAAGGGATAAATTATGAGCCCGAACAGGGAAAAGCTTATTGTTGTGGGAGCCAAGTTTCAATGTCTCAGTAAGTTGAACTTGTCAAATATGCCTTGGAATGGCTTCTCACAGATTGGACATAACAATGATCTTCAGTAATAAGATGGAAGTATTGGAACAGCTCTAACATAATGTTAAGAAAGAGGCTAGAAAGCTCAGGGAAATGGAAATGTTTGAATGGCTTCATTGTGTGAGATGAGAAAGCCTAGCTACTGGTTATTTCTCAGGAAGTTCTAAAGGATGTTCTCTCTACTTAGACAATAAGAAACATATTAGTGAGAAAGATACTAGCTTCTTGGAGAATTAGTGGTAGTTAACAACTGGAGGTTGGCTGATGCCATGTGACTAGGCTCTGTAGAATCAAGAATAGTGGGATTCTGGATGAATCTCACAAGCATATTGAGCATATGTCGACAATACAAAAGTATATGTACTGTGCAACTGATCTCCATAAAGGTCAAAATGGACACAACTAGGAAAAAGAAAGAGTAATGGATTCAATAAAGGTGGAAGCCAGTTTGAAGCACATAATTTGCAGAGACAAATTGGATACAAGTATTGAAAATGGGCAGCAGAACTGAAAATACTGAACTCCCAGATTTCCCTAAATTTTCTGTACTAGAAGATAGCCTGCCTGCTAGAATAAAACAATCAGGATGTTTTGTCTCACAATGATTTCTGGGCAAAAGTAATAAATTATGGCGTCTCATAGTGCATGATAGACGATCAGTCAAATACAGTACTTTCTGACTTATGTTAACAACAGCAGTAGCAAAAATAGACTGTCTGGTGAGCAGAAGTCTGAAGTTAGACACTGAAATGGAAAAATCACAGTGCCTCACTCAGCTTCCAGATTTAAGTCAGCTCACACACACAGCACCCATTGATTGAAAAGAAGCCAGATTCTACTGAGAAAAATATTTGCAATGGCAACACAGCAATTTCTGAGAAAAATTCTAATCTCTTTTCAGATGGCTATAATTATTTACCAACATAATGATTTTGGGAATAGGGCAACATCTAGATTCTGAGAATTGGGAATTTTTCAGAAAAAGTTCTGAGAAACACTGATACCAGAGGACCCAAAATGCCATATGGGCTTCTGGATAAGATGGAGGCTAATGGAGTTCAGGCTATACATGGAACTCTGGCTCAAGTCAGTTTCTTAATGAATTCTATGGTCCATGGATATTTCTATGGCCACTTGGTGTATATTTTATGGCTCTGAAATTTATTTCCAGACCTGCAAAAAAAGGGCCATCATTGTAGAAAGGGTCTAGTGGCTGCCTGTAATCTGTTTCCCCTTTCCCAGCAAAAAGAGAAAATCAGAAGCAATAATGCATCCCCAGAGGAACTGAATAGATTAAGGCCACCATGAAAATTTTAAAGAATTGTGGACAGAAGAGTTGGCAACATTGCATCTTCATTTAAGTTGTCTCTGTGGTCCCTGCAAATGCAAATTGATCATGACAGATTAGGATGCAACAATATAGAATTAAACAAATGACACACTCAGCTCCTTTGTTGTTTGTGGTATCTTTACTAAAAAATATAAACACAGCTTCTAGTACTTCATATGTGTGTGTGCTCAGTTGCTCAGTCATGTCTGATTGTTTGCAATCCCATGGACTGTAGCCTGCCAGACTCCTCTGTCCTTGGGATTCTCCAGGCAAGAATACTGGAGTATGGGTTGCTGTTTCTTATTCCGAGGGATCTTCCCGACCCAGAGATTGAACCTGTGTTGCTTGCATCTCCTGCATTGGCAAGTGGATTCTTTACCATGGCACCACCTGGGAAGCCCCAAGACTTCATGTTATAGGTATTAATTAGGTGGATGTAATCTTTTGAACACCAATCAATGGAGGAGTATTTTCACATAGAAAGGACAATTGTACACATTCACTAGACTGAGATATTTTGCTTTTGCTCAATCTTGATTGTGTTGGCATTAGAACGCATGTTGCCTCTACCAGTAGGCCTGGGAGTGGATGGATAAATGTTTCCCTGTTTCATTTCCTGGAGATTAATGTAAAATGAGTTTTCTAACACTCCTCAGAAAATGCATCAGAATTGAGTTTTAATCACCTTGTTTGTAGCCAACTCAATAACATGTTCATATATTTGCTTTCCTTCCTTCCCTATTTCACTCACTATTTTTCTCATTCGCGGGCTCACTTCCCAAATAAACTACATTTTTAAAAGCCTTAGTCTGAAGATTTGCTTTGGAGGAAAACAGACTAAATATTTCACTACAGGACTAAATAATAGATACCTTTATCATGAGTTATTATATTCTCCTCATTTGAAAGAGAATTATTTTAGCATTTTTCTCTCCTCTTTCCTTTCAGCCACCTTGATATATATAAATTCATCCACTGGTTTCCTGTAGCATATTAAGATGTATTTATTCTTTATTTCTTCTTTCCTGGTAGCTCAGATGGTAAAGAATCCACCTGCAATGAGGGAGACTTGGATTCAATCTCATGACAAGGTAATGGCCACCCACTCCAGTATGCTGGCCTGGTGAATTCCAGAGGCTACATAGAATCTTTATTTAGGGATTTTCTTAAATATCATGTCTTTAAGGATTTTCAAATGTAAATAGGTTTTACTAACTTTTCACTGTATGAAATTAAAACATGGTACTTAAAAATGTCCTCCAGAAAAAAAAAAAAAAAGTCCTCCGCTCTCCATTGTCCTCGTTTTTACCTCTAGCTTTTTAAATCTAATCTCCATAGCTTGCCATTTTTTCCTCATATTTTTCATTTCTATCTTTTTTTGATATAATTTATAAGAAATTCTTCCTATTAGATGTAAGTACTTTTTGTGCTTAGCAATTTAATTTTCAATCTGGAAAGTTTATTTTTAACATAAAAAAATCCAAGTTTTTTATAGTTTCTTTGTGGTACTGTTTGCTTATGATACACCCCTCCTCTCCCCACCCTCACCCCGCCTGAAGTTTCTAGCACATAGGATTGTCAGATTTAGCAAATAAAAGTACAGGGCACAGAGTCAAACCCAAACTTGAGAAGAACAAAAAATGGGCTTTTGCATGAAGGTATCCCATACAAGTAGTTGGGATTTACTTACATAAAAAACCCCTTACTCATGCTCATCTGAAACTCAAATCTAGCTCAATGTCCTATATTTTATCTGGAAACTTTACTAGCAGAGTCCTTTGGACTCAGAAAATATTAATTTGGTCATTTAATAGAACTTCTATTTTAAATTTCTCTGACCTCTTTGTTTTATTATTCTTTTATGCCTCCAGCAGTTTCTCTTTATGAATTTAACAGTCACTTGACTTATTTGAAGATAATCACTGGATTTTAAATGAAACCATTTTTCTCTTCTTGAGTTATTGCTTCTTTTATTTAGGATCAGTTTGATTTGTTATTCTTTCATCACTTCCTTGATTCTGAATCCCTTTAAATGTTTAGTGATCCTTCTTTTACTGTTTAATAATCATGCCTGAAGGGCCATCTTCATTGGTATTGGTAGTTGTATTGCTTTTCTAATTCTCCTTTTGGTGCCAGTTTTGTGTGGTTCAGTTTTCCTAAAATGCCCTTCCTTTGGAGCATATTGACAAGGACTTGACACTTCACACACCTTTTTGTGGTTCAGTCGCTCAGTTGTGTCCGACTCTTTGCAACGCCATGGACTGCAGCATGCCAAGATTCCCTGTCCTTCACCATCTCCTGGAACTTGCTCATACACATGTCCTTTAAGTCGGAGACATCATCCAGCCATCTCATTCTCTGTCACCCCCTCTCCTCCTGCCTTCAATCTTTCCCAGCATCAGGGTCTTTTCTAATGAGTTGGCTCTTTGAATCAGGTAGCCAAAGTATTGGAGCTTCGCTTCAGCATCAGTCCTTGCAATGAAACATTCAGGATAGATTTCCACTAGGATTGACTGGTTTGATTTATTGCATCACTTACCAAGATATTTGAAGAAAATCAAGTTTCAAAGTTCAAGCAGAAGAAGATACATGTAGTCTTAAACTGATCAATAAATATGAATAAACAGTACATTGTACTGTTAGGAAATTTAATTCAGTTCAGTTGCTCAGTCATGTGAGACTCTTTGGGACCTCGTGGACTGCAACACACCAGGTTTCCCTGTCCATCACCCTCCTGGAGGTTACTGAAACTCATCTCCATTGAGTCGGTGATGCCATCCAACCATCTCATCCTCTGTCGTCCCCTTCTCCTCCTGCCTTCAATCTTTCCCAGCATCAGTAAGGTCTTTTCCAATGAATCAGTTCTTTGCATCAGGTGGCCAGCTTATTGAAGTTTCAGCTTCAGCATCAGTCCTTCCAATGAATATTCAGGACTGATTTCCTTTAGGATGGACTGGTTGGATCTCCTTGCAGTCCAAGGGACTCTCAAGAGTCTTCTCCAATGCCACAGTTCAAAAGCATCATTTCTTCAGCACTCAGCTTTATTTATAGTCCAACTCTCACATCCATATATGACTATTGAAAATATCATAGCTTTGACTAGATGGACCTTTGTCAGCAAAGTAATATCTCTGCTTTTTAATATGTTGTCTAGGTTGGTCATAGCTTTTATTCCAAGGAGCAAGCATCTTTTAATTTCATGGCTGCAGTTACCATCTGCAGTGGTTTTGGAGCCCCCCAAAATAAAGGCTCTCACGCTTTCCATTTTTCCCCATCTATTTGCTATAAAGTGATGGAACTGGATACTCTGATCTTAGTTTTCTGAATGCTGAGTTTTAAGCCAACTTGTTCAGTCTCCTCTTTTACTTTCATTAAGAGACTTTTTAGTTCTTCACTTAATTAATCAACTGGAAATTCATTTGGAGTTTGAGTGGACTTGCAGTTAAAGGCATAGATATTGAAATCTGCTGTTTTTAATTAGAAATAAACATGAGAAATTCATTGGTATTCCAGTGAATTTTAATGTCAGTGTCCACATAGTCAGAGCCTTAGATACCTATTGCCTTTTGACCTACAAATGAAAAAAACCAAGAAACAGACATGTATTTGTATTTTCTGTCTGTAGATTTGTTTTGGAAATCATGGTTAGGGACCTAAATGAATCAGAGTCATATTGTTGTATCACTGCCCATGCTTCTGCACTCTATCTGCTTGGCCACACACTAAAATGAAAAAATTGATATCCTTGGTTAAAAAGCAGTAATTTCAAACAATTTTAAGAACTATCAAAGTGAAACAGCTATACCACATAAATATATCAAATAAATATATTTCCAGAAGCTTTTATGAGTTTTAATAATTTTTTCCTTCTTGTCCAAAAGTTATATTTCTTGAATGAATATTTCTATGCTAATACCATGTAATTGTAAATAAAAAAGGCAATATACTGTTCAGTAAAATATATGCACCCTTTTGGGGTTTCCCTAGGTTAGGTGGCGAGGTGGTAAAGAATCCACCTGCCAAAGTAGGAGACACAAGAGACATGGGTTCAAAGTCTGGGTAAGGAAGATCCCCTGGAGGAGGAAATGCAACCCACTCAGGATTCTTGCATGGGAAATCCCATAGACAAAGGGTCACAGAGTCTACAGTCCATAGAGTCACAGAGATGGACATGCTTAAGGACACACACACAAACACACACCCACCCTTTCAGGATGTAGAACGAAGGCTATTCCTAGCCTAATAAACAGTCAGTTCCTAACTGTATTTCTCTGTCCCTATTGAATCTGGTTACATCCATGTGAGTAGAAATTATGTGTTCAATTTTCAGGTAAGACTTTTAAGAAGCAAGAGTGCTTTTCTTATATACCCTACAGCCAGGTAATTATATAGAAGATCTGAGGGCTTAGTGGAGTCACAACATGAGAAGAGTCTCAGTCCCTAAATCACAGCACACAGAAGACTCTCCACCAACCAGAACACACCCATGACTGAGACACAAACGCCAGTGGTGTTAATCTGCTAAAACTGGAAGGCCATTTGCTGTTTCATCCTAGCTTGCCTAAATCACATAATATTCCTGTTTGATGCATTTCTCTTTCACTAGAGGCATCATGTCTTATAAAAGTACTTGGAAATTAAAAACTATCACTACAAATGATAAAAATAATTCTTTAGTATAAAAATTATTTCTTTATTATTTTAAAAAGAAAGAACACTAATCATACATAAATATAAAATATTTTCAGAGTAAGTATTATTTTTGCTAACATTTTACCTGTGTTGATTGATTTCTGAGTATTATAGATTTCTTCTACTGAAAAGTGAATTGTAAAGGGGAAAAATAGGTTGTAATAAATCTGGTCTTCATAACTATGACAATTTTTTTCCTTATCTTTCAGTAACATTGAATTGATTTTGAGAACCATCAAGTAAATACTGTAAACAGATTGTTATGGGACAAATTCTGTCTCCCAAAATGCCTATATCAAAGTCTTAATGATGGGATTGCTGTTGTTGTTTAGTTGCTGAGTTGTGTCACCTCTTTAGTGACTCCATGGATTGTAGCCTACCAGGCTCCTCTGTCCATGGGATTCCATGGACAAGAATACTGAAAAGGGTTGCTATTTCCTTCTCCAGGAAACCTTCCCAATCTAGGGAATGAACTCACATCTCCTGCACTGGCAGGTGGATTCTTTACCACTGAGCCATCAGGGAAACCCTCATGATGGGATTATTGGACATACAACAACAGACTGGTTCCAAATTGGGAAAGGTGTACATCAAACTTGTATATTGTCACCTTACTTATTAAGCTTATATGCAGAGTACATCATAAGAAATGCTGGGCTAGATGAAGTGCAAGCTGGAATCAAGATTGCCAGGAGAAATATCAGTAACCTGATATGCAGATGATACCACCCTTACAGCAGAAAGTGAAGGGAAACTAAAGAGCCTCTTGATGAATGTGAAAGAGGAGAGAGAAAAAGTTGGCTTAGAGTTCAACATTCAAAAAACTAAGATCATGGTATCTGGTCCCATCACTTCACGGCAAATAGATGAGGAAACAATAGAAACAGTGAGAGACTTTATTTTTGGGGGCTCCAAAAGCATTGCAGATGGTAACTGCAGCCATGAAATTAAAAGATTCTTACTCCTTGGAAGAAAAGCTACGACCAACCTAGATAGCATATTCAAAAGCAGAGACATTACTTTGCCGATGAAGGTCCATCTAGTCAAAGTTGTGGTATTTCCAGTAGTCATGTATGGATGTGGGAGTTGGACTATAAAGAAAGCTAGCACCGAAGATTACATACATTTGAACTGCATTGTTGAAGACTCTTGAGAGTTCCTTGGCCTGCAAGGAGATCCATCCAAAGGAAATCGGTCCTGAATATTCATTGGAAGGACTGATGCTGAAGCCAAAACTCCCATACTTTGGCCACCTGATGTGAAGAACTGACTCATTGGAAAATACCCTGATGCTGGGAAAGACGGAGGGCAGGAGTAGGGGATTACAGAGGATGAGATGGTTGGATGGCATCACTGACTCAATGGACATGAGTTTAAGTAAACTCTGGGAGTTGGTAATGGACAAGCAGGCCTGGCGTGCTGCAGTCCATGGGGTCTCAAAGAGTCACACACGACTGAGCGACTGAACTGAACTGAAAGGAGGAAGAAACATCAAAACTCTCACCACCACATACCAATATTTATTGGCTCCATAACCCTGGAAGAGGGTCCTCAGCAAAAGTTGAATGTGCTGGCATCTGATCTTAGACTTCCCAGACTTTAAAGAACTGTGAGAAAGAAGTATCTGTTGATGAAGCCCTCCAGTCTATAGTGTTTTGTTATAGCAGTCTGTCATAGAATAGACTGAGTCACAGATCTAACATTTCCTTCTTTTTCTTCTGTCTTATTTTTCTAAAATCTTGGTCAGAATATTGTAAATATTTATTTTTACAATTTACCCTGAAGTAAAATGGAAGAAAAATAAGCTGGAAAAAGAGCTTATTATGTAACTGTGTAAAGTATCATAGACTGTAAATAGCACAAACCTTTTCAGATTCCAACAAAAAAAAGTGATTCATAAAATTTCCTGTGTGTGTGTGTGTGTATACGTGTGCGTGTGGAGTGTGTATGCATTTGCTTGTTTAGAGACAGGCAATTATATCAAGTGGGTTGTAATATTAAGAATGGAACAAAGGAACCCTATTTAGAAATTATGCTCTGAATACATCAATTATCATATCCTGTATTCTCCTTCTGTCTTTGAGTATAAACCAAAGTTTTAAAATACTCTCACTAGAGCAATGATTTTTTTGTGTCTCCTCAATCATGGAAAATCAGTATGAAAGAAAAGTCTACTCTTTCTGTGTTTGATAGTTACATCCTTTTGATTCTCTTATTGTTGTTGTTCAGTGGCTAAGTCAGGTCCAGCTTTTTTGAGACCACATTGGACTGTAGCCTGCCAGGTGCCTCTCTTCGTGGGATTTCCCAGGCAAGAATACTGGAGTGGGTTGCCATTTCCTTAAAACTCTGGTGCTAATGGAGAGCCACTATGGCACTTCTACAAATGGAGGCTTGTGGCTATTTTACCAACATCACCGTTGGGAAGCTTCTGAAACAAGAGGTGCAGAGAGAACTGAAGACATCAGGCCAAGTTAGCAGGTTATTTTGTACAATTATTTACTGAATAATGTCAATATTTATAAGGAAGATATAAAATTATCTGATAAAGTAGTTAACTTTGGTGTATACAGTAAGCAAAAATACTTAGCCTTCCGTCCCCTGCCCTGTGGTTTAGGTTTTCTGAAAGAGGAAGCAGAATGAAGAGGGGAAAACAGACAGATTGCCTTGAACAGAAAATCTTCTGAAAATAATTTAAAAATATGTGGTGCATCTAATTTTCAACATGATGGATTTGCAGTTCATGACACATCTAGATGGAGTTTTTGGCTGTCTGGTTTCAAAACATCAGTTAAGCATTGGAACAGGTCTGGAAATTAAGTGTAAAAAAATTCCAACCATGTAGCATCCATTATTTTTGATTAAGTTTTACTTTAGCATGGTATGGCAGAACTTCTGCATATGGATTTTTGTTTACCCTGAACTTGTACTCCACACTCCCAGGGCTAATTGTTGACTGAATCTGAAAACATGAGTTTTATTGGTCCCATGGACATTGATAGATGTCCCTCTGTAATGCCTCCAGCTCATCAGGCAAATTCTAAAATAACAGTACTGTCTACTGCTACTAAACTAAGACTTTGAGGTGATTTTTTCCCCTAGAAATCAGATAGGAAGTAGTTTTTTTCTTGGCATATGTTTCATTTTTTTCTCTCAGAACTCTTTAAAATTAGCTGATATATGTAGATTTATTGACAAATGGAAGAAAGAGAAGGTATATAGAGTCCTTAAATTATGATTTTTAAATTTGATTTTTACCCCAAATTTCCTGATAATAAGATTGTATTTTCTCATATGAAAGTGTAACAGGTATCAATTGACTGTCTTTGTACTGTTTCCATACTGCTTCATAAGCAGTTCAGTTCAGTCACTCAGTTGTGTCCAACTCTCTGGTGCCCCATGGACTGAGCACGCCAGGCTTCCCTGTCCTTCATCATCCCCTGGAGTTTTCTCAGTCTCATGTCCATTGAATCAATGATGCCATCCAACCATCTCATCCTCTGTCATCCCCTTCTTCTTTTGCCTTCAATCTTTCCCAGCATCAGAGTCTTTTCCAATGAGTCAGTTCTTCATATCAGGTCACCAAAATATTGGAGTTTCAGCTTCAGCATCAGTCCTTCCAATGAATATTCAGGACTGATTTCCTTTAGGAATGACTGGTTTGATCTCATTGCAGTCCAAGGGACTCTCAAGAGTATTCAACCACACAGTTTGAAGGCATCAATTCTTTGGTGCTCAGCTTTCTTTATGGTCCAACTCTCACATCCATACATGAGTACTGGAAAAAACATATCTTTGACTATATGGACATTTGTTGGTAAACTAATGTCTTTGCTTTTTAATATACTGTCTAGGTTTGTCATAGCTTTTCTTCCAAGGAGCAAGCATCTTTTAACTTCATGACTGCATTCACCATCAGAGTGATTTTGGAGCCCACGCCCCCCAAAATAAGTCTGCCACTGTTTCCATTGTTTCCCCATCTATTTATCTATTTGCCATGAATTGATAGGACCAGAGGCCAAAATCTTTGTTTTTTGAATACTGTGGTTTTTTTTAATTGATTTTTATTTTTTAGTTTGTTTTGCTTTACAATACTGTATTCGTTTTGCTGTACATTGACATGTATCAGTCACGAGTGTACATGAACTCCCAATCCCGACCCCCACCTCCCCCCTCCCGCCCCACACCTTCTTTCTGGATTATCCCCGTGCATCAGTCCCAAGCGTCCTGCATCCTGCATCAAACTTAGACTGGCGATTCGTTTCACTTATGANATTGAAGAATCCTTGCATCCCTGGGATAAAGCCCACTTGGTCATGGTGTATGATCTTTTTAATGTGTTGTTGGATTCTGACTGCTAAAATTTTGTTAAGGATTTTTGCATCTATGTTCATCAGTGATATTGGCCTGTAGTTTTCTTTTTTTGTGGCGTCTTTGTCAGGTTTTGGTATTAGGGTGATGGTGACCTCATAGAATGAGTTTGGAAGTTGACCTTCCTCTGCAATTTTCTGAAAGAGTTTGAGTAGGATAGGTGTTAGCTCTTCTCGAAATTTTTGGTAGACTTCAGCTGTGAAGCCGTCTGGACCTGGGCTTTTGTTTGCTGGAAGGTTTCTGAGTACAGTTTCAATTTCCGTGCTTGTGATGGGTCTGTTGAGATTTTCTATTTCTTCCTGGTTCAGTTTTGGAAAGTTGTACTTTTCTAAGCCAACTTTTTCACCTTCAGAATAAAATTAGAAAGCATTAGTGCCTTGCTTCGTTGGTGTAGCCTGGTGTAAATTCGAGTTCTCAGAAAGCTTTTTGAGCAGTGAAACGTCAGTATATGGGTGAGATATTATGGACTTCTCACCCAGTGTGGTCCATGGTGGAGTTTGTTAAGGTTTCCTGGTGCCCAAGCAAGAGAAATAGAAAAGACTGTTAGTGAGTGACCTGGAAGATGTGCACTGGCATCACAATTGGTGTGATGAAGACAGAGTATTCCCAGTATCAACCCTGGTGACTGAAGGATAGATAATGTACCGGCAGTAAACTGCCAGCTATCATACATCTGTACGGACTGTGCATATTCATAGAGACCAGTGGAAAACAGAGTTGTTGTGGACAAATCCTAGAATGATGAGTGAACTGCCTGGAACTTAGATCACTCCTACATGGGTTTAATCTGGACTCTAAAGAAGATTAAGTATTTACTCAAAAATTTTGTGAAAAAAACAATAGGTATGTAATTGGTCCTATCTTGGAGAATGATAGGTCAAGAGTTGATAAAATTCAATTTTAGAAGGGTAAGGGTTAGATTTTTACATATCTGCAATTTAGTGATGCAAAACTCGTGATCAGTGGACACAATATCCAAGACAACCATATTTTTGTCCTCATTTTATTCCATCTTGCAGTATTATTTGACACCAATTCCAGTTTCATAAAATCATTCTTCTTTTGAAGAGGTGATTGAACTTTTTTTGGTAAAAGGCCAGATAATAAACATTTTAAGTTTTTTTTCATACAGTCTATGTTGGAACTTTTCTACTGTGGCATGAAATCATTCATAATTCAGAGGTCATATAAAAACAGGTGGGAGCGAGAGTTCAGAGGCAGGGAGTGGATGAAGGGTCAGATTTAACTCACAGGCTGTGGTTCTCCTGACCCCTGTTTTTAGGAATCTACATCATATGTTCACAATTTCCCTTCTACTTTTTTGTTCATTTCTTTTCAGTCCCAGTGCTTGCTATTTCCTTTCGACTATGTTCTTCACTGTGATCAGCTCTCTTCCTTCTAGGTATAAATCTCTGTCTAGGTGATCTCATTAAGTGTCATCAATTTTTATTTTATTTTGTTTAACATTATCTTATTTCATTAAATTTTATTACACTTCTTGAGATGGTTAAGTTCATCATACATAAGTTTATAGCCACTTACCTTTATTAATTTGTACAAGGAACTGCTTTCTTTTTATTTTTCATTTCCTTCTTTTTTGTGTGTTTCTGTCACTTATTTTCTTCATCTCAATTCCCCTCTGCCCTTAGCCATTCTTTTTTTTGGTGTTGTGGTAAAACATGCGTAACATGAAATTTCCCATCTTAGCCATTTTAAAGTGCACAGTTCTGTAGTATTAAGTACTATTATAGTATTCAGCTCAGTTCAGTTTAGTCGCTCAGTGGTGTCCGACTCTTTGCAACCCCATGAACTGCAACATGCCAGGCCACTCTGCCCATCACCAACTCCTGGAGTCTACTCAAATCCATATCCATTGTGTCAGTGATGTCATCCAACCATTTCATCCTCTATTGTCCCCCTTTCCTCCTGCCCTCAATCTTTCAGCATCAGGGTCTTTTCAAATGAGTCCGCTCTTTGCATCAAGTGGCCAAAGTATTGGAGTTTCAGCTTATTAAGTAGTATTAATCACATTGTGGGCCTTTGCTGGTGGCTCAGACAATAAAGAACCTGCCTGCAATGCAGGAGACCAGGGCATGATCCCTGGGTCGGAAGGTCTCCTAGAGAAGGGAATGGCAACCCACTCCAGTATTCTTGCCTGGAGAATTACATGGACACAGCAGCCTGGCAGGCTAGAGTCCACGGGGTCGCCAAGAGTTGGACACGACTGAGCAACAGCTTGGCTTAGGGAGGGTGTGCTCAAACTTGAATCACACTGTTGTGAAACAGATCTCCAGGACTTTTTCCTTTTGCAAATCTGAAGCTTTATATCCATTGAGTAACATTTGCCTTTTCTCTCTCTCTCCCCTGGTAATCACCATCCTACTTTCTGTTTCTATAAATTTGACTGCTTTTAGGTATCTTATACACACACACACACACACACACACACATATTTGTATTTTGTGACTGACATTTCATTTAGCATAATATCTTCAAGGTTCATCCTTATTGTAGCATGTGACAGAATTTCCTTCCTTGTAAAGGCTGAATAATATTCCATTGTATGTATATGCTACATTTTCTTTATTCATTCATCCACTGATGAACATTTGGGTTGCTTTCTCCACTTGATTATTGTGAATAGTGCTGCTGCAATCATGGGTGTGCAAATATCTATTAGGTGAAAGTGAAAGTGTTAGTCCCTCAGTCATGTCTAACTCTTTGTGACCCTATGGACTCTAGCCTGGCAGGCTCCTGTGTCCATGGGATTCTCCAGGCAAAAATACTGGAGTAGGTTGCCATTTCCTTCTCCAGGGGATCTTCCCAACCCAGGGATTGAACTTGGGTCTCCTGCATTGCAGACAGAATCTGCTTTGAATTCTTTTGGATGTATACTCAGAAGTGGGATTGCTAGATTATACTGTATTTCTGTCTTTAATTTTTGTGAAATTTCTATATTGTTCTCCACAGCAGTTACATGGTTTTACATTCCCAATAGTGCACAAGGGTTTCAACTTCTCGCATCCTCACCAACGCTTTATGAACATTTTATTTTATGTTTTAATAGTATCTGTCCTAATGGGTGTGTGGTGATATTTCATTGTGGTTTTGAGCATGTTTTCATTTGTTTATTGGCCATTTGTATATCATCTTTGGAGAAATGTCTATTCTTTTAGAGAAATGTCCTTTGCCCATTTTAAAATTCGGTTATTTAATTTTTTGTTGTTGAATTTGTAGGACTTCTTTTGCATTCTGGATATTTAATTCCTTATGCATGCATGCATACTAAGTTGCCTTAGTCATGTCTGACTCTTTGTGACCTATGGACTATAGCCCACCAGGCTCCTCTGTCCAAGGGATTCTCCAGGCAAGAATACTAGAGTGGGTTGCCAGGCCCTCCTCCGTGGGATCTTCTCGACCCAGGGATCATACCCAGCTCTTGCAGCTCCTGCACTGCAGGCAGAATCTTTACCACTGAGCCACCATGGAAGCCCAGATTCCTTTTAAGATTTATGATTTCCAAATCTTTTCTCCTTTTCTGTAGATTGTCTTTTCACTCTGTTGCTAGTGCCCTTTTACATGCAAGTTTTTTTTTTTTTAAGTTGTATATAGTTCCATTTGTCTATTTTTGATTTTGTGTTTGTACTTTTGGTGTTCTATCCAAGAAATCATTGTCAAACTCAATATTATGAATTTTATGTACTATTTTTCTCTGTTAGCTATGTTATATTTAGGTTTTATTCCATCTTGAGTTAACTTTTCTATGCAGTGTAAGATAATGGTCAAGCTTCATTCCTTTGCATGTTTCCAGTCTCTCCCTCATCACTTGTTGACTAGCTTTTCCCTATTGAGTGGTCTTGGCATCCTGTTGAAGAGTATTTGACTATATACACAAGTGTTTATTTCTGGGCTCTCTATTCTATTCCATTGGTCTATTTGTCTGTCTTTATGCCAACAGTATACTGTTTTGATTACTGTGTTTTGAAGGCATTTATTCTCACAAGTTTCATATACAGTCTCACAAGACTTCTAAAAAATTGCCTTCATTGTTTGTAAATTTTCATAAATGGTACTGTGCTGTATCTTCTTTCTGTTTTTACTATATTTATTCTAGTCTATAACTGTAAGATCTCACCATGTTGCTGAATTTGTTGTTTCTATATAGTGTTTGGTATTCTCTAGTATGCACCGGCCACAGTTTAATGCTTTCTTTAGTAATAAACAGCTAGTTTATCTCTAATTCCTATTAATGCAGCATCTGGATGATAAGCTTTGTAGATGTCCTCATATAGACATTTTCTTATGTAGTTACCTAAGAATAGGATCATGTTATCATAGGTCAATGCATAATTATTTTAAATATATTTACAGATTGCTTAAAAATTTTTTTAAAGAATTATATATTTTTAATTGGAGGATGATTGCTTTACCATATTATAATGGTTTCTACCATACATCAACATGAATCAGTCATAGGTATAATATGTCGCCTCTCTCTTTAACCTCCCTCCCACCTCCCTCCACATCCCACCCCTCATGGTTGTCACAGAGCACTGATTTGAGCCTCACGTGTCCTACAGCAAATCATCTTACATTCCCATCAGCAGTGCCTGAAAGTTCCCACCTTCTCATATCCTTGATAATACTTGACATTATGTAGGTTTCTAATTATTGCCATTTTGATAGATGTGAAGTGGCATATCAGTGTTATTTTAATTTTCATTTTTTTGGTTATTACTTAATTTTGAGCATTTTTAAATATGCTTGGGCATCTCCTTTTATTAAATGTCTTTACATCCCTTGCTTATAATTTCTATTGGATTTTCTATTATTTTTGTTTTATTTTTCTTGGTATATTTCACTATTAACCCATTAGATATTGCAGATATTTTCCTTGGTCTATAATCTAAGTATTTTATTTGAGTTATAGTGGCCTTTTTCAAATATATAATTTAAATTTCAACCCAGTAAAATCATGTTTTCTTTATCATTTGTGCTTCTTGAAATCTTTTTTCAGACATAGGTCACAATGATGTTGTATTACAATTTCTTTTACTGATTCTGTGAGTTTACCTTTTATATGTAATTTAATAATTCTGAATTTTCTCTGTACATAGTATAAGACAGGCACTCAGTTTTATGTTCTTCTTAAAATGTGTCAGCACTCTCAAAATCATTTATGTAAAAATGTATTCTATTCCCCTTGCTATATTTATTTTTAGCATATCAATTTCCTAGTTTTATTTTTGACCTTTAATTCTATTTCAGTGGCCTACTTATCTGTTCTGCAGTAGCATCTTATTTTAATTTATTTGGATTTCAGTTCTACCAGTATTCACTCCAGTATTTTTGCCTGGAGAATCCCTGAACAGAGGAGCCTGGAGGGCTATGGTCCACAGGGTCGCAAAGAATCAGACACAGTTGAACAACTAAGTACACACAATGACTTTATGCATTCTTTGATTAAATAATTCTTAGATTCTTTACAAAATTTTTGCTGTAAGAATAGACTACTATTTGTTTTGCTTATGTTTTCTATGTGTGTTGCAGGCATAAAGAATTCTATTGATTTGCATGAGGTAGCCAGCTTATTGAATGCTCTTGTCAGTGCTAATAGCTCTTCTGGTGATTCCACTGGGTATTCTATTTATATGATATCATTCTCTGGAAACAGTGACAATTTTACAGTTTCTTTTCCAGCCTTCAGAGTACCCATGCAGTTTTTTCTCTCATAGGACTATCTGAGTACTGGGTTTGCCGCTTACCAGATGTATCGGTTAGAGTATAATCAGAAGGCGGAAACCGCAAAGTAATTTAAGAAAAACCACTTATTATAAAGAATTATTAATAAGGATTGGAGTAACAGGAGTTTGACTGGTGAGAAGCAAAATACTTTAGAGAATAGAGGACTTGCAGGCAAAGGAAACAGATCCTACCCCGGAAACAAAAAGTGTGTGTGTTTAGCTTTGTCTGACTCTTCGCCACCCATGGACTGTAGCCCACCAGGCTCCTCTGTTGATGGGATTTTCCAGGCAAGAATCCTGGAGTGGGTTGCCATTTCCTCCTCCAGGGGATCTTCCTGACTCAGGGATAGAATCTGCATCTCCTGTGTCTCCTGCATTGGCAGCTGGATTTGTTTTTTCCACTAAGCTATCTGGGAAGCCCCAGAAATAAGCAAGGATACCCAAAAGGAAGGAAAAAATATCTGAAAAAAATTTTTCTGCCCCAGGACTAAGATCCAGAGTATCAGACAGGAGGCAGTCGTAACTCACTGGATGGCAGAGATGTTTGCTGAGGCTCAAGGTTATCCAAAAGGGGCCCTGGTAGAAGAAGCCGTCCACAGGGAGGTGCCATGTTGGCAGCTTTACCTGGGAAACCACTGTCTAGATGCTGAAGGAAACTGCTCAGAAGAGATGCCACATCTCAGAGAACTCTGTGAAGCCTGTTATGGGGAAGTACTGGACTAACAGCATATTCTGTCCTACAACCACCGAAAAGGGTGCTGGAAACCCTGTTCATGGTAGGTGTCATGCTGGTGACTCTTCACTAACCACCCCCCTCCCATCAAACAAGAAGCTGGGAGGAGCTGTCCATGGAGATTGCCATGTGCTACCGCTTGGTGGATATTGCTGGAACCTGTTGCAGAAACCACACGTCCGGCAGGAGAATTGGTGTGGCAGATGCTGTGTGCCCATGCCGCAGAGCCTGATGAGGGACTTCTCCTTCTCCAGAGTACCTGCAGCAACTTTTACTGTAAGCACTTAATACAATATAGGCTGCAAAGGAGAAATATTTGCAGTGCATTAAGGATGGCATTATGTCCACCTTAAAGTCAAATGTTGATGGTGTAACCCCAGGTACCTTGGAATTGACTGGGTTGGAAGATAGGGTTTCAAGATTGCTGGGAGAAATATCAATAACCTCAGATATGCAGATGACACCACCCTTATGGCAGAAAGTGAAGAGGAACTCAAAAGCCTCTTGATGAAAGNGACAGGGAGGCCTGGCGTGCTGCGATTCATGGGGTCGCAAAGAGTCGGACATGACTGAGCGACTGAACTGAACTGAAGAGAGGTAATTATGGTTAAATGAGGTCTGTGTGTGTGTGTGTGTCTGTGTGTGTGCACACATGCGTGCGTGCGCATGCGTGCACAGTTACTCAGTCGTGTATGACTGCGACCCCATAGACTGCAGTCCACCTGGCTCCTCTGGCCATGGAATTTCCCAGGCAAGAATACTGGAGTGGGTTGCCATTTCCTTCTCTCATGGGACTATTCTAGAATTATAGGGGATAAAAGACCTCACTGAATAACCATGGAAGGGGTAAAAAGGGGTTTTCTGAAACAAAGGAATGATTTAAAGAGGTCACTCCTAAAGAGTGAAAAGATAGAGCAAATAATTTAAAACTCTGAAAAAGGGACCAGCACCAAAAACAGGAAACCCTTCAAGCCTCAGCTTGTTTTCAGAAAGTCCCTAATTAAATCATGAAGGTGAAATCCGACAGGTACAGAACAAAATCTGGTTTTAATAACTAACAGCCTCATTGCTTTTATTTGGTGCAACTTTAATACAGGCTCCCCACTGTTTCATATTTTAGAATCTTTCTCCTTAAGATAACATGGCAGGGATTGATAAGTTTATTTTAAATCTTATATCTAAAACTAGGTCAAGCAAGGTCTTATGTCCTCAATAAAGTGATTGTTTCCAGCTGAACCTGTGTGTTAGGGCTGAGGTATGAACACATGTAGGAATTTTCACCACCAGAGCGGGAAGAGAAAGCACATAATTCGATGTTGAGATTTCTAATGCTAAGCGAACAGAACTGATCTTTTTAAAATTAAAAACATGGCTGCTAATTTTTGCTCTCAAGATACAGACAGTCACATACACACGATTACAAGATTTACTGCTTAATATCCTCTTAACCACGGAAAGTGATTGTGTTTATGTTAGGAAAAAGAAGCCAAGGAGAAAGGCCATTATATTGTGTCTGCAGCTCTCAGTTCTAATATGTAGTCTCATTTATAAGTAGAGGAGAAAATCAATAATCCTTTTAAGTTGCCTTGGATTCCAAGTGGAAAATGCTTTAACCCACTGCATTGTGGTGACTTAGAGTCACTGAGATATTATGCAATGTTGTTTCATCAAGAAGCCCAGCTCACTTCAATAGCTTTTACCTGCAGGGTTGAGTCTGTCTTGGCTGGCAAAGAAAGGAAGACTGTCTCTGTTTCCTGGAAGTTTAAATCTTGAGCCCATCATTTGTTTTTTCATATCATCTTCTTCGTTTTTTGAAGTGTTGCTATTTATCTTTTCAATACTAATTTTATTTTTGTTTATTTATTTATTGTCTGCACCATGTGGTATGCAGATCTTAGTTCCTCTACCAAGGATTGAACCTGTGTCCCCTGCAATGCAAGTACAGAGTCTTAATCACTAGACTGCTATGGGAATACCTTTTATAACATTCTTGGCAGTTAATTTTCTTTTTAGAAAACTTACATGGAAGATTGAAGTTGCAGAAACACAGTTCCAGTAGCCCAGGGAAATAAAACCTTCAAGCTTTTATTTGAACTGTGTTCACCTAAGGAGCCTGGTGGGCTGCAGTCCATGGGGTTACGAAGAGTTGGGCACGACTGAGCAACTTCACTTTCACTTTTCACTCTCATGCATTGGAGAAGGAAATGGCACCCCACTCCAGTGTTCTTGCCTGGAGAATCCCAGGGACTGGGGAGCCTGGTAGGCTGTTGTCTTTGGGGTCTCACAGAGTCGGACACGACTGAAGTGACTTAGCAGCACCAGCAGCACCAGCACCAGCAGCAATATTTACTAGGGCTTCCCTGGTGGCTCAGATGGTAAAGAAAGTGCCTGCAATGTGGGAAACCTGGGTTTGATTTCCCGGGTAGAAAAGATCCCCTGGAAAAGGAACTGGCAATCCACTCCAGTATTCTTGCCTGGAGAATTCCATGGACAGAGGAGCCTGGAGGATCATGGGGTCACATAGTGCCTCAAAGAATCAGACATGACTAAATGACTAATTATGTGACATGATGAATATTTACTAAGTTCCAGCTGTGCATAACATCTGTGTACTAGGTGGAACAGCTAACAAGCAATGAATGAAACAGTTCCTGTTTTCATGAAGTTTTAATTAATCAGGGAGAATGAGTTAAAAATAAACATATCTACAATTTGAAGCCCTATATATAAGTGCCATATGAGAAGAGGTGAAAACACTTTGTCCAAAGTTCAAAGGTACTCTGCCCCACACACAGAAAGGTAAAGAGAAGATGAAGAATTTGGGGGCCAAGAATGGATGGAAATTGAAATGAAGAGGCAGGGGGATTGCCATGAATGGGCAAGTGAATTATCAAATAGTAAAATGAAGGCAGGATATAAAATAGCCATTCCCAAGATGGAGCCCAGGCAATAGAAGCAGATGATTTAGCAAGTAGATGGAGTTCAGGGTGTAAAGTTTTGCTTTCTTTTTAATTGAAATATAGTTAGGGGCTTCCCTGGTGGCTCAGTAGAAAATAATCTGTTTACAATGCAAGGTTGGGAAGATCCCTGGGTTGGGAAGATCCTCTGGAGAAGGAAATGGCAACACATTCCAGTATTCTTGCATGGGAAATCCCATGGACAGAGGATCCTTGTCACAGCAGATGGTGACTGCAGCCATGAAATTAAAAGACGCTTACTCCTTGGAAGAAAAGCTATGACCAACCTAGATAGTATATTCAAAAGCAGAGACATTACTTTGCCGACTAAGGTCCATCTAGTCAAGGCTATGGTTTTCCCAGTGGTCATGTATGGATGTGAGAGTTGGACTGTGAAGAAGGCTGAGCGCCGAAGAATTGATGCTTTTGAACTGTGGTGTTGGAGAAGACTCTTGGGAGTCCCTTGGACTGCAAGGAGATCCAACCAGTCCATTCTGAAGGAGATCAACCCTGGGATTTCTTTGGAAGGAATGATGCTGAAGCTGAAGCTCCAGTACTTTGGCCACCTCATGCGAAGAGCTGAGTCATTGGAAAAGACCCTGATGCTGGGAGGGATTGGGGGCAGAGGAGAAGGAGACGACTGAGGATGAGATGGCGGGATGGCATCACTGACTCGATGGACGTGAGTCTGAGTGAACTCCGCGAGTTGGTGATGGACAGGGAGGCCTGGCGTGCTGCGATTCATGGGGTCGCAAAGAGTCAGACACGACTGAGCGACTGAACTGAACTGACTGACTGATAGTCCATGGGGTCACAAAGCAGTCAGACACAACTTTGCAACTAAATCGCAGTCATATAGTTGGTTTAGAATGTACAAGTGCACAGCAAAGTGATTTAGTTATATAAATTTTTTAAACTTTCTTTTAAATTGAGGTACAGTTAATTTATCAGATCATGTTAGTTTCAGGTATACAGCACAGATTCAGTTATATATATATATATAAAACCAACAGTGTGGTTGTGGTTTAGTCACTAAGTATATATATAATGAGTATATATTATGTAATGGATATATTTTTCAGATTATTTTCAGTTATAGGCTATTACATATGATATTGAATATAGTTCCCTCTGCTATGCAGTCTGTCCTCGTTTATCTATTTTATATATAGTAGTATGTACCTGTGGATTCCAGATTCCAGATTTATCCCTCCGTTCCTCTTTCCCCTTTGGTAATTATAAATTTGTTTTCTCTGTCTGTGAGTTTATTTCTCTTTTGTAAATAAGTTTATTTGTATCATTTTTTTTCCCTTTAGCTTCCACATGTAAGTGATGTCATATATTTGTGTCTGACTTTAACTTGTGAAGAGTTTTTAACATGGTGCTTTCCTGAGAAAATTACTAATGTTATCAAGGCAAAAAGGCAAAAGGAAGGTTAGTAGTAGAGGAAGGTTACTCTAGTCAGTAGGTATTGAAAAGAGAGAACAAGGCAAGTGAAGAGGGAAGCCTGGAGTGCTACAGTCCATGGGGGCTCAAAGAGTCAGGCACGACTGAGTGACTGAACAACGTTTGATTAGACATCAGATCTTGGGAAATATATTTTAAGGATATTGTATGCTAATTAAAGATGTAACTAGTCTCCTGGAAAAGTTTCTTCATTTGTGCCTCCAAGCAAAGATTCTAATGACATTTTTCTTCTATGAAATGCATGAGCTTAGTTAGAATAAATAAATAAATGCTAATTATGTGCCAGAGACTGTGCTGGACACTGTAGAGGTATCTCTAATATCCACAGCAATTCTTTAGACAGACAATAACTTCATTCTACAGAGGAGGAGCTGAGGCACAGAGAGTGAAGATGACTGGGCAAATGCCAGAGGACTGGGAAGCTGCGTTTAAGTTTTCAGCTGAATACAGCTGAGATTTCAGTTCTGACTGAAGTCTCTACTCATCCAACACCAGGTTTGAATCAATTCCTGCTTTGTCTTTGCTCTACAACTTTTTGCATATTACTCAGTGTCTTAGTTTCCTGATCAGTAAGTTGGGATAATAACTTCAAACTTGCTGTTATCAAAACTGAAGTAAAATGTCTATGTCAAAGTGCTCCATAAACTTACTTCATAATGGAAGATGAAATTAAGGATTTTATAGAAAGAAGCTATAAAACTTGTTTATATGATAATATTTCCTTGTTTCTAAAGTAAATATTACTATTCACCAGTGATTAAAAGAAAATCTTTTGGTTTTTGTAACCTCTCTGTAATTCACCTCTCAGTCATATTATTATATTACCCCAGACTTGTAATAATTCCTCCCCCTCATACTGTATGTTTCATACCACATAATATTCCTATAAAATGTCTAAATATAAACACATGACTATTCTAGCATGTGCAGTGAAAGCACACTCAAAGAGCTTCTTTAATATAACATGTTATGTATAACTTATTTTCTTCTCCCTTCTTCTAGGTGACACTGAATTGATTTTCCCTCCCGTTTATTTGGCTCCATAGGCTTTGATGAATAAGATAGATGAGGGTGGTAAGGGTGAATGTTTCCAGGTGGTTCTGCTGGAAAATTATATGCACACTATGGAACAATATATTAAATGTATATGTTTGTGCTTAATTAAATGTATACATATCAATAAAGATGTATATTTAAAATGATTTATAAAAAACAATGGACTTCCCTCATGGCTCAGCTGGTAAGGAGTCTGTCTGACTGAAATGCCTGAGAGTTGGGTTTGACCCAAGGGTGGGACGATCCCCTGGAGAAAGCAACAGCAACCTACTCCAGTATTCTTGCCTGGGAAATCCCACAGACAGAGGCTCATGGCAGGCTACAGTTCATGCGGTCACAAACAGTTGGACATGACTGAGCGACTTCTCTTCTTCTATAAAATGGAATAAAATAAATAACAAAGCAAAATTTGTGTGAATTAAAAGTACATATTTACCAAAAACATGCATTTTGAGAGAACACCTACAAACAAAATTATGTTAAACCCATTAGACTGTTTGCCTGTGGTAGGAGGGAAGGAATGGGCTATGAGAACATAATGGAATGATAAATGAAGCCAGCTTGGGTTTACATGGCCAGTGATGATAATGTATTATGAAATGAGGGCAATCAGTAGTCAACTCTCTGCACCAGAAATCCTTTCTCAACTAAGAAGAAAGGGTGTCGGATGAACTTTTAAACAGGTAGAGATCCAAACTCAAATCAATAAAACTATTGCACATCAAAAGGTGACAAGTATTCAGAAAGGTAAGAGTTTGATGACAGGTTTAAATAAGAAAGAGCAGCATGGAGAGTTAAGGATATAAAGCTGTTTCTTGATCAGTCAGTCAGTTCAGTCGCTCACTTAAGTCCGATTCTTTGTGACCCCATGAACTGCCCCACTCCAGGCCTCCCTGTTCATCACCAGCTCCCATCACCAACACCCAAACTCCTGTCCATTGAGTCGATGATGCCATCCAACCATCTCATCCTCTGTCGTCCCCTTCTCCTCCTGCCTTCAATCTTTCCCAGCATCAGGGTCTTTTCAAATGAGTCACTTCTTCGCACTAGGTGACCAAAAGTATTGGAGTTTCAGCTTTCAGTTTCAGCTTCAGCTTCCATCTGTCCTTCCAATGAATACCCAGGACTGATCTCCTTTAGGATGGACTGGTTTGATCTCCTTGCAGTCAAGGGACTCGAGTCTTCTCCAACACCACAGTTCAAAAGCATCAATTCTTCAGCACTCAGCCTTCTTTATAGTCCAACTCTCACATCCATACATGACTACTGGAAAAACCATAGCTTTGATTAGATGGACTGTTGTTGGCAAAGTAATGTCTCTGCTTTTTAATATGCTGTCTAGGTTGGTCATATGTGAGATGAGTACAATTGTGCAGTAGTTTGAGCATTCTTCGGCATTGCCCTTCTTTGGGATTGGAATGAAAACTGACCTTTTCCAATCCTGTGGCCACTGCTGAGTTTTCAAATTTGCTGACATATTGAGTGCAGCACTAAACAGCATCATCTTTTAGGATTTGAAGTCTCCTCAGAACCTTACAAGCTTTTGAATTCTCTATTCTAATTCTTAAGGATAACTCTACTCTTGGAAGGCTCAGGAAGTGAACAATGATCTTTGGAATCAAGAACTGTTGCATTTAAACTCTGTCACTTATAGTTCTGAAGACAAGAGCTTCATAGTCAGTCTTTTTAAACAAATAAAAAAAAAAAAAACAAATAAAACACTTGTGTCCAGCACAGGGGTAGGTTCATGATAAAGTGAAAGTAAAGTTGTTCAGTTGTGTCTGACTCTTTGTGACCCCATGGGCTGTAGCTCATCAGGCTCCTCTGTCCATGGGGATTCTCCAGGCAAGAATACTGGAGTAGGTTGCCATTTCCTTTTCCAGGGGATCTTCCTGATTCAGGGGTCAAACCCGGGTCTCCCACATTGCAGGCAGATTCTTTACCCTCTGAGCCACCAGGGAAGGCTCATGATAAGCAGCCTAGCAGTCATACTTTGTCTTTCTCTGATGTTACCACTCATGCGTTCAGTCAACCAACATCACTTGAGAGACAACTATGGCTTGTGCACTGTAAATTTACAAAATGGAGACAACATACACTTGCTTTCAAAATGATGGTAGTCTGATGGGAAAAACAGAGTTAAATAAAAAAGTCTATGATGATAGGTTGAGAAATGCAAAGATGAATATGTGGATAGTAGAGGGACAGACAGGATTAAAGCTCAGAACTGTATAACCTGTTGTTTTGGAAGAGAAAGTAACTTGAGTGCTGTCATGTAGAGTTGCTGTACTCAGTTGCTCCCTTGTGTCTGACTTTTTTTGACCTCATGAGCTGTAGCCTGGCAGGCTCCTCCCTCTTTGGGATTCTCTAGGGAAGAATACTGGAGCAGGTTGTCACTTTATTCTCTGGGAAAGGAAGTGTTAGTAATTAAAATGCAAATATTTGAAAAAATCCTTCTGTGAAGAAAATTGCTAAACATCTGACGACCATTCTAAGCATTAGAACTGATAAACAAACATTGCCATTGGTTGTCCATGGTAAAATTTCACTTTCTAATAAATTAACTTGTTATCCATTTTCCCATCACATTTCTTTTCTATGCTACTTATTTCTTTTGCTTTGCTATGAAACTCATTTGGCCAACGTGAAGCTAATTCTATTTTCCATATGGTTAAGAAGACTTTTTTTAGAACTTTCGAATCCCTGTGAATGTTTCTTCTGAACTTTGATTTAATCCATATATATTTACTTTGTGTTTATATTTCATGCTTCTTTTTCCTGAGTGAATATTATTTTAAATACATACTCAGATTCTTGTGTGTATACATATATTTGTGTATATACAGAATGTACATCTTTTTCCTTAAAAAGAGAAAACTAGAAAGGTTATGTTTGGACAGGACTCGTTAATATAAACCCAATGCCCAATATGTGATAGTGATGTCGAAAATGTTTTTCCTTTACAAATTCTACTAAAATGGCAAGACTTTCCTGGAACAACACTTAGTGTTTGTTTTTAAAACAAACCCCTGGGTTTACTTTGTAAAAACTCATGAATGTTTTTTTATTCATCCCATATCCTTTTCAGTGTTGCTCCATGCCAAAGGAAATATGATTAAGGCAACTCAGGAAGAGTCTTGGTATGCAATAAGACACAATGGATATATCTCATGGGGGACTCAAAAAAAGAGAATGGAAAAATCTATAGGGAACTCTTGGATAATGGGGCAAGTTATAACTCAAACTCTCTTCAAATGATAACTCAAGATTTAAAATACTTTCCCCTTCAGACTGATAGCAATAACTTAAACTTACCTCCAAAACTTCTGTCAAAAACAAAACAAAAACAACTGCAACAAAAATTAAGTCTTAAAAAGTTTATAAGACCCAGTGGCATTGCCAAAGCTGGGACAGACAAAACACTGCAAAATAGGTCTATTTCCTGTATGTTCACTTTTGTGGCTCAAATGGTTTAAAATGTAGTTTAAGGATTTCTCTCTCCTTGTCTTAATTATTGACAGAGTTTGAAATAAAATATGTTTATGATGAAACCAGTGAGAATGGATTTCTACTGAAACCTGCTCCCTATCCGCTCCCCAGACTTCTGAATGCATCATGATTTAGAACCTGCTGTCGCAATGGCCTGATGTATTCTGCAGTTACATAAAGTAGATGAGGGTAGGAAAGGTGAGTGTGGCCAAAAATGGGTATTTAGATTCAAGTTTTAAGGAGCACCAAAGACATGGACTAAATATCTTCTCCAAAATATGTTAAAACCATTTAAGTCACATAGGTCTTATTTTTGACCTTCTGTTTGGAAACCTAGCAACTAATAGTTCTGAATTTCTTCGTGTGTCTAATGTGAATACAAAGAGAATGCAAACCGAGTTGCATTATGCAGGTGGCTATTTCAGCAACTCGGTTGATGTGAACCAGGCAATTTTAATAACAAATGAACTTCAGTAAAAAACTCAACTAATAGAAAGGGGCTTCCTTTATAGCTCAGTTGATAAAGAATCTGCCTGCAATGCAGGAGAGCCGGGTTCGATTCCTGGTCTGGAAAATTCACTGGAGAAGGGATAGGCTACCCACTCCAGTATTCTCAGGCTTCCCTTGTGGCTCAGCTGGTAAAGAATCAGCCCGCAATGCAGAAGACTTGGGTTTAATCCTTGGGTTGGGAAGATCCCCTGGAGAAGGGAAAGGCTACACACTCCAGTATTCTGGACTGGAGAATTGAATTTAGATAGGACTGAGCGACTTTCACTTTCACTTTCAATAGAAAGGTAAAAAAGATTAGATTGAAAAGTCCTTGCAGTTCAAATGTGACTTGCCTCTTGACATCAGATTTGTGAGAGAAGGTAGGCTTTCTTCGCAGTTTTTTGTTGTTGTTGTTGTTTGTTACTTTTCAAGAAAATAAGTATTAACAATGTTGACTAACTCAAGGAAAGGACATGCCTCTCTATGTGTATGTATATTTGTTTTAGGCAACCTGTAAAGTTTACACTTTCTCTGGAATGTCTGGGTGGCCTAGTAAGTTTTCAGAGTTTACTTTGGCTTTATATGTGTCTGTTTGTATGTGCAGAGGTTCAACTTTGGTCATGGTTCTTGGTCATAAAAACCTCATCAACATTGGGTTCAGCTTCAGTATTTGTGATACAACATAGTGAATGCCTGATACTGTGTCATTTTTTGTCTCTAGTTAAGTTATTATCAATAGTTATTTGCTTACAAAGGTTATCATCACATTCAATCAATTTCAGGAATGCAGACAAGCATATCATTTGAATTTATTTTCGGGAATGAAAACACATTACAAACGAATAAAACATTCTATATGTAGTTTGGAGTGGAAAATCACGTGAAATATTTTCTATGTTGAAAATCCATTAATCTGTTGAAATGTAGATATCATTTCAGAGTGAAAATACTTTACTAATTAATAATGATAAATTTATTTTGTATTCAAGAAGTGATGAATAACTTCAAGTAATTAAAGAAAATAGCATCTGTATCATTAAACTACTTTAAAAAATGTTTTAATTCCATTTACTTATAGTTAAGATACCAATTGCCTTTTAAGAGAACGTCTTACTTGTTAACTTTTTACGTCTTGTAAAAATGAATTATAAGCAGAATGTACAAGCAAAACATATTTGGTTCTTACTAATTAAGCCTCAAAACAATAGATTCTAAGAAAGTGTTTTAAGAAAATAATTCCCTCTAGATCTCAATCTGTGGAGGATAAATATATGAACAGTGTTTGTCAAAGTTATTGCTTATAACCACACAGTATTTTTAGCAATGGACATAAAAAATTTGAGATTCACCTATACTGTGTATCTTAGCTTTGAAGTTTCCAAATAAAAAAACAAATCAAAAGAAAGAAGGCCTTCCAAAATTATATTCTGCTTTGCACAAAATCATTAGTGATATTATTAAAATTGTTATATTTATATCTTATATATGGGACATAGAGAAAGAATTTACTTTTCTTTAAAAAAAATTCAACAACAGAGTGAAATAATGACTAATTTCATGCTTCTACCTTATTCATTGCTTAGGGATGTCTGGGTCTTAAAAAGTTTATATTACTCTGAGTATAACTGTAAATATATTTCCAGAATGAAAAACTTTATAGGAAGTATCATGAATTTGTTACTGACAATGTAATAAGCATGTAGATTGTGTGTTTGTGTTTATATTGCATTTATTTCTGTAATTCATTTTGAGTTTGTGTTTGTGTATGATATGAGAAAAGGATCCAGTATTATTCTTTTGCATGTGGCTATCCAGTTATCCCAGCATTAATAATTGAACATATTCTATCCTCATTAAATTGTTGCAGCACCCATGTAAAAAATCTGTTGACAATAAGTGTGAATAGTCAAATCTAACAAAATAGAATTATTTCTTTACTTTCAGTCCTCCATCTATTACATATATAGGTATGTATACGTACACATGTGTATATATATATGTGTATCTTTTAATGTCAGTACCACACTGTCTTGCTTATTGTGACTTTGTAAGAAGTTTAAAATTAGGAAAGCTGAGTGTTCCAAATTTGATTTCTCCAAGATTGTTTTGCTTGTTCTAGGTTCCTTGTATTTCCATATGAGTTTGAAAATTAGCTTGTCAGTTTTTGTGAAAAATAGTTATTATTTTGATAGGTGTTGTGTTGAACCTGTAGATCAATGAAGGCATATTGTCACTTTAAAACCATTAAGTCTTCCACTTTATGAAAATATTATTTTCCTATTTACTTAGATCTTCTTTTTTCAACAGTTTGTGGTTCTCAGTGTGCAACTGTTACACTTCTTTTATTAAAGTTATTTCTAATTATTTTGTTCTTTTTGATGCTATTGCAAATGGAATGTTTTTAAAAAATTATGTCTGGGTTATGCAATGTTAATGTATAAAAGTGCAATTTATTTTTCTATATTGATCTTGCAACTTACCTGAACTCTTTCATTAGTTCTAATAGCATTTTTGTATGTCTGTGTGTATGTGCATGTGTGTTTACAGAATCTTTAAGATTCTCTTCATAGAAGATTATATCATCAGGGAATAAAGATAGTTTTACTTATTTCCATGCAATATGGATGCCTTTTATTACTTTTAATTGCCTAATTACCTGTTTCTTTCTTTTTTTTTTTTTTGTCTACATTATGTTTGCCCCAACTAGTATTGCTGCCTCAGGAAGTAATAATGTTAAGTAATTATGCAAATAATTATACACACTTTACTTATTTTTTTTTTAATTAATACTCTAGAGAAAGTGCCGTTTATGCTGAGGGGGCACTTAGACAAGCCAAATGAAGAGAAGCACTGTGAATGGGACTTTTTAGGGAGCTATCCAACAGGTAATTTCACACGCTAGTAACGCTCAAAATTCTCCAAGCCAGGCTTCAACAGTACATGAACCGTGAACGTCCAGATATTAAAGCTGGATTTAGAAAAGCCAGAGGAACCAAAGATCAAATTGCCAACATCCGTTGGACCATTGAAAAAGCAAGAGATTTCCAGAAAAACATCTACTTCTGCTTTATTGACTATATCAAGACCTTTGACTGTGTTGATCACAATGAACTGGGAAAATTTTTGAAGAAATGGGAATACCAGACCACTTGACCTGCTTCCTGAGAAATCTGTATGCAGGTCAGGAAACAACACTTAGAACTGGACATGGAACAGTAGACTAGTTCCAAATCAGAAAAGGAGTATGTCAAGACTGTATATTGTCACCTTGCTTAACTTACATGCAGAGTACATCATGAGTAACACTGAACTGGATGAAGCCAAGCTGGAATCAAGATTACTGGGAGAAATATCAATAACCTCAGATATGTAGATGACACCACCCTTATGGCAGAAAGTGAGGAAGAACTAAAGCCTCTTGAAGAAAGTGAAAGAGGAGTGATGAAGTTGGCTTAAAACTCAACATTCGGAAAACTAAGATCATGGCATCTGGTCCCATCGCTTCATGACAAATAGACGGGGAAGCAATGGAAACAGTGAGATATTTTATTTTTTTTTTAGGAGGGGGGGCTCCAAAATCACTGCAGATGGTGACTGCAGCCATGAAATTAAAAGACGCTTGGTCTTTGGAAGAAAAGTTATGACCAACCTAGACAGCATATTAAAAAGCAGAGACATTACTTTGCCAACAAAGGTCCATCTAATCAAAGCTATGGTTTTTCCAGTAGTCATGGATGGATGTGAGAGGTGGACTATAAAGAAGGCTGAGCACTGAAGAATTGATGCTTTTGAACTGTGGTGTTGGAGAAGACTCTTGAGAGTCCCTTGGACTGTAAGGAGATCCAACTAGTCTATCTTAAAGGAAGTGAGTCCTGAATATTCATTGGAAGGACTGATGTTGAAGCTGAAACTCCAATATTTTGGCCACCTGATGTGAAGAACTGACTCATTTGAAAAGACCCTCTTGCTGGGAAAGATTGAAGGCAGGAGGAGAAGGGGATGACAGAGGATGAGATGGTTGGATGGCATCACCAACTCAATGGACATGAGTTTGATTAAACTTTGGGGTTTGGTGATGGACAGGGAGGCCTGGAGTGCTGCAGTCCATGCATTCGCAAAGAGTAGGACATGACTGAGCGACTGAACTGACTGACTGACTGATCCAACAGGTCAAATATTTAAAGGTTCTCTGGTGATGCAGTTTTGGAGAAGACTCCAAACCTGTTCTGCACCCCTCTCCTCACTGACTGTTTATCTGCTGTTTTTCAGCTACCATATTTATGTTGCTTGTTGATTCTCAAGTTTATCATTGAACTGGGGGAAAGAAAATGGAGCAAGTCATATGTCATAAACGCACTGCTGTTCTTACCAAGATTCAACTCTTTTTCTTGTTAAATAGTCCCTAGGTTATTGGAAATATTTTGGTTAATTTCTAGATTTCTGAAAAGGTTAATTTGAATGGTTCATCTGATGTTTTTATTGTTTATGTGAAAAACTCAATTTTTGAAGTTCTTTGCTCTTACAGAATAGCTTGTATTTGAGAACTATTATATTAAATCTATTTATGAAAATAATCCAAAAGCATTTTCAACATTATTGGTTCAAAATTAAGAAAGGAGTATGTCAAGTCTATATATTGTCATTCTACTTATTTAAATTCTATGCAGAGTACATTACATAAAATGCCAGGCTGAATGAATTACAAACTGGAATCAAGCTTGCTGGGAGAAATAGCAACAGCCTCAGATATGCAGATGATACCACTTTAATGGTGAAGAAGAACTAAAGAGCTTCTCTTTTTTAAATATAAATTTATTTATTTTAATTGGTGGCTAGTTACTTTAAAATATTGTTTTGGTTTTGCCATACATTGACATGAATCTGCCATGGGTGTACATGTGTTCCCCATCCTGAACCCTGCTTCTACCTCTCTCCTCATCCCATCCCTCTGGGTCATCCCAGTGCACCAGCCCGGAACATCCTGTATCATGCATCAAAACTGGATTGGCGATTCATTTTACATATGATATTATACATGTTTCAATGCCATTCTCCCAAATCATCCCACCCTCGCCCTCTCCCACTGAGCCCAAAAGACTGTTCTATACATCTTTGTCTCTTTTGCTGTCTCGTATACAGGGTTATCATTATCATCTTTGTAAATTCCATATATATGCATTATTATACTATATTGGTGTTTTTCTTTCTGGCTTACTTCACTCTGCATAATATGCTTCAGTTTCATCCACCTCATTAGAACTGATTCAAAAGTATTCTTTTTAATGGCTTAGTAATACTCCATTGTGTATATGTACCACAGCTTTCTTACCCATTCATCTGCTGATGGGCATCTAGGTTGCTTCCAGTCCTAGCTATTGTAAACAGTGCTGTGATGAACACTGGGGTATCCATCATCCCACCCTCGCCCTCTCCCACTGAGCCCAAAAGACTGTTCTATACATCTTTGTCTCTTTTGCTGTCTCGTATACAGGGTTATCATTATCATCTTTGTAAATTCCATATATATGCATTATTATACTATATTGGTGTTTTTCTTTCTGGCTTACTTCACTCTGCATAATATGCTTCAGTTTCATCCACCTCATTAGAACTGATTCAAAAGTATTCTTTTTAATGGCTTAGTAATACTCCATTGTGTATATGTACCACAGCTTTCTTACCCATTCATCTGCTGATGGGCATCTAGGTTGCTTCCATGTCCTAGCTATTGTAAACAGTGCTGTGATGAACACTGGGGTATCCATGTCTCTTTAAATTCTGGTTTCCTCAGTGTGCATGCCCAGCAGTGGGATTGCTGGGTCATAGGGCAGTTCTATTTGCAATTTTTAAAGGAATCTCCACACTTTTCTCCATAGTGGCTGTACCAATTTTCATTCCCACCAACAGTGTAAGAGGATTCCCTTTTCTCCACACCCTCTCCAGCATTTATTGCTTGTAGACATTTGGATACAAGCAGAATGGTCAGCCATTCTGACCAGTGTGAGATGGTACCTCATTGTGTTTTGATTTGCATTTCTCTGATAATGAGTGATGTTGAGCATCTTTTCATGTGTTTGTTATCCATCTGTATGTATTCTTTGGAGAAATGTCTATTTAGTTCTTTCACCCATTTTTTGATTGGGTCGTTTATTTTTCTGGAATTGAGCTGCAGGAGCTGCTTGTATATTTTTGAGATTAATTCTTTGTCAGTTGCTTCATTTTCTATTATTTTCTCCTATTCTGAAGACTGTATTTTCACCTTGCTTATAGTTTCCTTTGTTGTGCAGAAGCTTTTAATTTTAATTAGGTCTCATTTATTTATTTTTTGCTTTTATTTCCAATATTCTGGGAGGTGGGTCATAGAGGATCCTGCTGTGATTTATTTATGTCAGAGAGTGTTTTGTCTATGTTCTCCTCTAGGGGTTTTAAAGTTTCTGGTCTTACATTTAGATCTTTAATCCATTTTGAGTTTATTTTTGTGTATGGTGTTAGAAAGTGTTCTAGTTTCATTCTTTTACAAGTGGCTGACCAGTTTTCCCAGCACCACTTGTTAAAGAGATTGTCTTTTCTCCATTGTATATTCTTGCTTCCTTTGTCAAAGATAAGGTGTCCATAGGTGCATGGATTTATCTCTGGGCTTTCTATTTTGTTCCATTGATCTATGTTTCTGTCTTTGTGCCAGTACCATACTGTCTTGATGACTATGGCTTTGTAGTAGAGCCTGAAGTCAGGCAGGTTGATTCTTGATGAGGGTGAAAGAGGAGAGTGAAAAACCTGGCTTGGAACTCAACATTAACAAAACTAAGATCATGGCATCTGGTTTCATCACTTCATGACAATTAAAGAGTCAATTTTTAGTAAGGTTGATAAGAAGTTTGGGGTCCCCAAGGAGGAGAGAGGGGTCTGGGGCTCTTGAGGAGGATATACGGGTCTGGAATTCTCAAAGAAGAAAAAAGGACAAATGTCTTTTTTATATATTTTTTTTTCTCTCTCTCTCTACATTCCTCAGTCATAGTCACATAAAACTTTTTTATTTTTCTTTAAGCCTGGAGGTGTTGATTACACAACAACACAATTCAGCTTAAACTGTACTAAGGATTATATGACAACAATGTATCCTGCTTGAGGACAGTTTCTCCTTGAAAATCTTCTGACTAAACCTGTTATCTTAAAATGTAAATTGTGGGAGTGAGTCTTAGATCTTTATAAACTTGAGACATTCTTTTGATTTATTGCAATAACCAATTGAAAAAGTATATAACTCCCTTTTCTGTGACTAACAAGGGGGGAATTCTCCATACCCCTTCCGATGTCTATGTCAGAAGCTTCCTGTCCCTTTTCATACTTTAATAAAACTCTGCTACATAAAAGCTCTTGAGTGATCAAGCCTGGTCCCTGGTCCCAAAGATCAGTCTTCTTCTTTGGAAATCACAAATCCAACATTGTTCATAGTAAGCTCTCAGCAGATAAAAGGGAAAAAAGTGGAAGTAGGGACAGATTTTATTTCTTGATGTGATGAGTCAACTCATAAGAAAAAATTGATGCTAGGGAAGACTGAGGGCAAGAAGATTAGGTGGTAACAGAGGATGAGATGGTTAGATAGCATCACTGACTCAATGAACATGAGTTTGAGCAAACTCTAGGAGACAGTGAAGGATAGGGAAGTCTGGTGTGCTGCAGTCCATAGGGTCAAAAAGAGTCAGATGCAACTTAGTGAATGAACAACAAATAAGACATGTAATAAAACTCTCCAGTGGGAAATTGGAAACTGATCCAGCTGTTGAAGAAAGATTAAAAATTAATTATACCAACATTTGAATTATATCCCCTTTGAATGCAGAGTTTCAAAGAATAGCAAGGAGAGATAAGAAAGCCTTCCTCAGTGATAAGTGCAAAAAAAAAAAAAAAGAGGAAAGCAATAGAATGGTAAAGACTAGAGATCTCTTCAAGAAAATGAGAGATACAAAGGGAACATTTCATGCAAAGAAGGGCTCAATAAAGGACAGAAATGGTATGGACCTAACAGAAGCAGAAGATACTAAGAAGAGGTGAGAAGAATACACAGAAGAACTATGCAAAAAAGATCTTCACGACCCAGATAATCATGATGGTGTGATCACTCATCTAGAGCCAGACATCCTGGAATGTGAACTCAAGTGAGCCTTAAGAATCATCACTATGAACAAAGCTAGTGGAAGTTATGGAATTCCAGTTGAACTATTTCAAATCCTAAAAGATGTGCTGTGAAAGTGTTTCACTCAATATGCCAGCAAATTTGGAAAACTCAGCAGTGGCTACAGGACTGGAAAAGGTCAGTTTTCATTCCAATCCCAAAGAAAGACAATGCCAAAGAATGCTCAAACTACCGCACAATTGCACTCATCTCACATGCTAGTAAAGTAATGCTCAAAATTCTCCAAGCCAGACTTCAGCAATACATGAACCGTGAACTTCCAGATGTTTAAGCTGGATTTAGAAAAGGCAGAGGAACCAGAGATCAAATTGCTAACATCTGCTGGATCATGGAAAAAGCAAGAGAGTTCCAGAAAAACACCTACTTCTGCTTTATTGACTATGCCAAAGCCTTTGAAAGTGTGAATCACAATAAACTGTGGAAAATTCTGAAAGAGATGGGAATTCCAGATCAGCTGACCCACCTCGAGAAACCTGTATGCAGGTCAGGAAGCAAAAGTTAGAACTGGACATGGAACAACGGACTGGTTCCAAATGGGAAAAAGAGTATGGCAAGGCTGTATATTGTCACCCTGCTTATTTAACTTATATGCAGAGTACATCATGAGAAACGCTGGACTGGAAGAAGCACAAGCTGGAATCAAGATTGCCGGGAGAAATATCAATAACCTCATATATGCAGATGACACCACCCTTATGGCAGAAAGTGAAGAAGAACTAAAGAGCCTCTTGATGAAAGTGAAAGAGGAGAGTGAAAAAGTTGGCTTAAAGCTCAACATTCAGAAAATGAAGATCATGGCATCCGGTCCTATCACTTCATGGCAAATAGATGGAGAAACAGTGGAGACAGTGGCAGACTTTATTTTTTGGGCTCCAAAATCACTGCAGGTGGTGACTGCAGCCTTAAATAAAAAGATGCTTACTCCTTGGGAGGAAAATTAGGCCAACTTAGATAGCATATTAAAAAGCGGAGACATTACTTTTCCAACAAAGGTCCATCTGGTCAAGGCTATGGTTTTACCAGTGGTCATGTATGGATTTGAGAGTTGGACTATAAAGAAAGCTGAGCACTGAAAATTTGATGCTTTTGAGTCTCTGATGCTGGGAGGGATTAGGGGCAGGAGGAGAAGAGGACGATAGAGGATGAGATGGCTGGATGGCATCACCAGCTCGTGGTCGTGGGTTTGGATGAACTCCAGGAGTTGGTGATGGACAGGGAGGCCTGGCGTGCTGCAAATTCATGGGGTCGCAAAGAGTCACACAGGACTGAGCAACTGAACTGAACTGAACTGTGGTGTTGGAGAAAACTCTTGAGAATCCCTTGAACTGCAAAGAGAGCCAACCCATCCATCCTAAAGGAAATCAGTCCTGAATATTCATTGGAAGGACTGATGTTGAAGCTGAAGTTCCAATATTTTGGCTATCTGATGTGAAGAGTTGATTCATTTGAAAAGACCCTGATGCTGGGAAAGATTGAAGGCAGAAGGAGAAGGGGATGACAGAGGATGAGACGGTTGGATGGCATCACTCAGTGGACATGAGTTTGAGTAAACCCTGGGAGTTGGTGATGGACAGGGAGGCCTGGAGTGCTGCAGTCCATGGGCTTGCAAAGAGTGGGACATGACTGAGCGACAGAACTGAACTGAACTGACCAAGATTGGAATCATTCTTACAAAAGTGAACTGAAGTTTTCCTTTCCCCTTTAACAAGCCTTTCTAGCCCATGGGTCAAAAAACTAGACCTGTGGGTCAAATCCTTCCCACTAAGTGTTTTGTGTATAAGCATAAATAAAGTTTTATTTAGACACAACCACACCCAGTTATTTTTATATCATCTATGGATGCTTTGCCACCATAATGGTAGGTTTTGATAGTGTACAATCTGACATGTGCTTAGTTGATCAGTGGTGTTCAACTCTTTGTGACCCCATGGACTGTAGCCTGCTAGGCTCCTGCATCCATGAGATTTCCAGGCAAGATTACTGGAGTGGGTTGCCATGCCCTTCTCCAGGGTATCTTTTGAATCCAGGGATCAATCCCAGGTCTCCCACATTGCAGGCAGATTCGTTACCATCTGTGCCACCAGTGAAGCCCTACAAAGGTAAAAATATTTACTATCTGGCTCTTCAGGGAAAGTTTTGCTGACCACTGTTCCACACTGTTGAGTTTATGCTGTCATGTTTGACTCTTCAGGTCCCTTCCTGACTATTTTTCCCCATCCTAGCCATTTGTGGAAGTGCACAAAAATCAGCCTCATTTTCCAAAGTCTCAACATCCTTTTTTTCTGATGCTTTGAAATTTGCCTTACCACATTTCTGTTTACCCAAGTAACCAGTCAGCGAATGAGTTAATGCTACATTTGTGGTACAAAATGTAATTATAGACCCAAAAAAGAACAAAAAAATAATTCACATAGAAAAGATCTGGAACATTCTCTCAGTTTTGAGGAGGGCTGTACAGCACAGCTGGGGCATTGACAGAATTTCAGAGCTGACAAGGAAATTATGTGAGCAAAGAAAAGGAAACTGCAGGAGACAAGGTGGATACTTAGAACAGGTGAGAACCAATCTGCAAGATTAGGTCAAAGCAATAGGATATGAACACTACTTTTTCATATTGTTTTGTGATTCTAATTCTGTAACTGCTGAAACGTCTGGGACATATTGCACTTGCATTATGCAGAACAAGAAGGAAAAGACAGAGTCAGCAAAAATATGTCCAAGATAACCTGCTGTGACAAGCAAAACAGATGAGAGGCTTGTATGACAAAAATAGATTCTACAGCCCAGAGCCTATTTCTGATGTTGACAGAGGCCGAGGAGATGTGCATAACATGGGCATATATCAAGGTGATATCAAAAGATGGTGGGAATTCAATCTAGGATTCTGATACTCCAAGGAGAAAGAAAGACTTTTGAATATAGTTGCTGTTTAGTCACTAAGTCATGTCCTGCTCTTTTGCTATCCCATGAACTGTAGCCTACCAGGTCCATTATCCATGGGATTTTCTAGGCAAGAATGCTGCAGTGGGTTGCCATTTCCTTCTCTAGGGGATCTTCCTGACCCCAGGATCAAATCCATGTCTCCTGCTTGGCAGGCAGATTCTTTACCACTGAGTTACCTGGGAAGCCCTTGTAATGTAGAGATCATCAGAAAAAAGAAAATCTATCATTAAAAGTTTATCACAGTGGACTGTCTTAAATATGTCAAAACTTTAAAAACTACCATAAAAAGAGGATGTTTGGGAGTAATATGTCAAAATTTTTAAAGGAATTTGAAGTAAAATTACTTTCCAGTTTCATCAGACTACGACAAGTAAGTAATGATTTCATTAACTCTACAGTTTACTGGAAAAATCTAGTCATATGATTTTAAAAGGCATTGCAAGTTATGCATTAATATTTAATTCCTTTATATTTGTGTGGTTATCTTATACCATTTCCACATGTGGTGGCTATGAATCTCAACCCATAAACTTGAGTGCTTGCGAAATAGTCCATTATTTTCTGTAACTCAATTTTCTTTCTAATTACAAATCCTTTTCCATTCAGTCACTCAGTTTTTCTTCCATCCCCAAAGCAATTCCGTGGTTCCAGTATCTTGATTCAGTGCCGAGGCACTGTGGGAGGGGACAGTTTCCATTCCCAAATCATCTCTCTTCACTAACATCTCTTATTCTTGACCATAGTGTTGCCTCAGGACCGTAAACTCTCTCCAGCTTCCATATCTTGACTGGGACCCAGCTACTCTGAAAGACTGCCTTTGGTTCCTCTTACTAGAATTACCACTTAGCCAGTTCTCTTCAGAATTCTGTTTCTCCCTCTGCAGAGGCATTTCCTGGGAAGCAAAAGATAAACTCTACTGTGTCAGAATTCACAGTCCTCTTTTTCTCACTTCATTTATGTCAAGGTAATCTCTTTTATGAGCCTTGGATAGGAATGACTCCTCAAAATGCTCTGCCTAGCTCCATCCCTGTCCTTTCCTGTGGGAAATCAGTTGCTCAATGGCATAGTCAGACGCTTTTGAGCTGGAGAGGAATTTAGTTAGCTTAACAGGCATATTTTACAAAGCTGACACCAAGGAAACAGCCCATAGAATTGCAGGATTCATTAAAGACAAGAGAATTCAACAAATAAATAAATGCATTCAGAATCATAGGAACTAGGGTAATCAGAGTTATCCTTTTTGGATTAAAAAAAAGGTACACTTTCAGGTATCAATGTTTATTTACGGATGAACATAGATATAGGTACATGTGAGTTTGTGTACCCAGACATATACTTTTTAATGGCCCTCCAAGAAGTCTTAAAAGCAATGGCATCCTGAAAGTAATGAGTACACATCTGGTTCCCAGACTATAGTTTCTAAATCCATTCTCCAATTTAAAAAACAACAACAACAAGAGAAATAACACAGTTTCTTGGGAGGATGGCTGACTCCAGGGCTTGGGCTAGGAAACTATAAGATGAACGTAGAACATTCTGTCATGACAGAAAAATAGAGAGCTTATTCAAACGTTGATTGGGACAGTGAAAAATAAAGGACAACAACAGATGTTGACCTGAAGGTGCCCTACTCACTAAATAAATAAAAATAATAATTTGTTAGAGGAAAATAGAAGTGGATGAAAAAATCTCTGCCTTATAGTAGAATGTCAGCTGACAAATATAGAAGGAATAGTGGAATTGGAACAGTCACCATTTGGCAGTCATCGTCGTAATAACTGACTCAGAAAAGATTCCTCAGTACATGCTAAAATTAGTAGACTAAGAATTGATTAGGAACAGATATTTACATGGTCTCAATGTACCTTCTCATATTTTATTTACTTTGTTGTGTGTGTGTTAGTCACTCAGTCATGTCAGACTCTATGATTCTATGGACTGTAGCCCGTCCATGGAATTCTCCAGGCAAGAAGACTGGAAGGGTTGCCATTTCCTCCTCCAGGGGATCTTCCTGACCCAGGGATAGAACTTGGGTCTCCTGCATTGCAGGCAGATTCTTTACCAACTGAACCACCAGGGAAGCCATTTACTTGTTAATGTTGCAAGAAACATTATTAGTTGTTTCTTTATTATTAGTTATTATTATGGTTAATAATAATAGTTATTATTAGTTATCAGTTATAATAATTAACATTATTAGTTAATGTTGCAAGAAACACAACAAGTTGCAAGAAAATTATTAACTTGTAGAAAGTAGAAATCTGGCAGACAGCACTTTAAACAAGTGGTAAAATTTAACATCACCAATTATGGGCAAATCCTTTGCCCCTAATGGGACAGGCTGAGAAGAACACTGTGCTACCTCTGTGATGTTCCTGCCAAAAAATGCTCAATTGGAAGCAAGTTATATGAAAACATCATTGAACACCTATATATTAAAGAAAAAAAGTTAAGGCCATATGAAAAACTAAGTTAAAGGAATCTAAAACATATGCTCTCTGAATGCAATACGTGATTCTGGATCAGTTTATGGGCCAGTAGAGAAATGAAGAAAAGGAAAACAAGTTGCTCTATTATACAAAGAACTTCTAAAAAAACCGAAATTTGAATGTCTGAGGATTGTACTATAGTACTGGTAAAGAACCCACCTGCAATGCAGGAGACCCTGGTTCAATTCCTGGGTTGGGAAGTTCCCCTAGAAAAGCGATAAGCTACCCATTTCCGTATTCTTAGGCTTCCCTGGTGGCTCAGACAGTAAAGAATCTAACTGCAATGTGGGAGTCCTGGGTTTGATACCTGGGTTGGGAAGATTCCCTGGAGGAGGACACAGCAACCCACTCCAGTATTCTTGCTTAAAGAATTCCCACGGACAGAAGAGCCTGGTGGGCTACAGTCCATAGCATCGCAAACAGTCAGACATGACTGAACGACTAAGCACAGCACAGCACATTGTATTCATATTAATTTATTTACTGAGTAATTTATCATTACTAGAATGATAGAGGAGAATACCCTTCCTTTTAGAAAACATTGAAAAATTTGGGAATTTAGGGCATGGTGCTTTCAATGTCCAAGTACAAACTGTGAAATAAGTGTGGAGGTTTATAACGGGTTCTCCAGAGAAATAAAACCAGTAGCAAATATAGAGATAAATAAAAGAAGGCATTGTGGCAACTGGTTCACATGATTATGGAGGCTGAGATATGCCATGATATGCCATCTGAAAGCTGGGGAAACAGGAAAGCCAGTGACAGACTTCAGTTCAAGTCTGAAGAAACAAGAACAAGTGAAAGTGAAAGTGAAGTCACTCAGTCGTGTCCAACTCTTTGGGACCCCATGGACTGTAGCCTACCAGGCTTCTCCATCCATGGGATTTTCCAGGCAAGAGTACTGGAGTGGGTTGCCATTTCCTTCCCCAGGGGATCTTCCTGACCCAGGGATTGAACTCGAGTCTCCTGCATTGTAGGCAGACACTTTACCATCTGAGCCACCAGGGAAGTCCCCAACTTGAGGGCTCAGATGTTGAAGCAAAAGAAGAAATGGGTGTCCCCATTCAAGGAGAGAGAGAGAGAGAAAAAATTCACCCTTCCTCCTCTTTGTTCTACTTGGGCCCTCAGTAATGGATGATGCCCACTGCCTTGGTGAGGGTGGATCTTCTCCCTCAGTCTACTAACTAAAATGCTAAAGTCTTCCAGAAACACCCTAATAGACACGTCTGGAAACAACAATTTACCAACTATCTCAGTATCCCTTGGTCCAGTCAAGTTAACATATAGGGTTAACCATCCCTATATGTGGTACTGGAATTCTCTGTAATATTCTCAAGACACTTCTGAAAATTTTAAATTATTTCAAAGCTAAAAGTTAACCCAAAAATAATGCTGTTGCTGTGTCTTGAAACTCAATCTCTCTTTTAACTCCTCACTGCTCTTCTCAATTTTTTCCTATGGGCTAACAAGTTTGTAAAATAAATGCCAGAAAACCGTGTAGAAGAACCCTTACTTTCTACCCTTTCACATAACTTTTTTTCAAATGAGAAATGAAAGCAAAAATTCAGATGCAAACTTCTCACAGGATACATGTTATCACATAAGAATACTTTTCATTCTTTTAGCCGTTAAATAAATCAAGATATAAACCTGTAAAATCTATAAAAGTGTCAATTACTTAGTTATAATTTTCTGCAGTAAGTTGTTCCAATTATCCTTAGGAAGTAGAGGTATGAAAATGTAACCTGGAAAACTGCTGAATGAGCAAGTATTAAAGTCAATACGGTAGATCCCTGGTGTCTGTAGAGGAATGATTCCAGGATCCCCCCTGTGGATAACAAAATCCATGGATGCTCAAGTTTCTTAAATAAAATGACATAGTATTTGCATGTAACCTATGCACATCCTCCAATAAACTTTAAATTACCTCTGGAATAATTATCAGTTCAGTTCAGTCGCTCAGTCGTGTCCGACTCTGTGACCCCATGAATCGCGCAGCACGCCAGGCCTCCCTGTCCATCACCAACTCCCGGAGTTCACCCAGACTCACGTCCATTCAGTCCGTGATGCCATCCAGCCATCTCATCCTCGGTCGTCCCCTTCTCCTCTTGCCCCCAATCCCTCCCAGCATCAGGGTCTTTTCAAATGAGTCAACTCTTCGCATGAGGTGGCCAAAGTACTGGAGCTTCAGTTTTAGCATCATTCCTTCCAAATAAATCCCAGGGTTGATCTCCTTCAGAATGGACTGGTTGGATCTCCTTGCAGTCCAAGGGTCTCTCAAGAGTCTTCTCCAACACCACAGTTCAAAAGCATCAATTCTTCGGCGCTCAGCCTTCTTCACAGTCCAACTCTCACATCCATACATGACCACAGGAAAAACCATAGCCTTGACTAGACGGACCTTAGTCGGCAAAGTAATGTCTCTGCTTTTGAATATACTATCTAGGTTGGTCATAACTTTTCTTCCAAGGAGTAAGCGCCTTTTAATTTCATGGCTGCAGTCACCATCTGCAGTGATTTTGGAGCCCAAAAAAACAAAGTCTGACACTGTTTCTACTGTTTCCCCATCTATTTCCCATGAAGTGATGGGGCCAGATGCCATGATCTTCGTTTTCTGAATGTTGAGCTTTAAGCCAACTTTTCCACTCTCCTCTTTCACTTTCATCCTTCTTCACAGTCCAACTCTCACATCCATACATGACCACAGGAAAAACCATAGCCTTGACTAGACGGACCTTAGTCGGCAAAGTAATGTCTCTGCTTTTGAATATACTATCTAGGTTGGTCATAACTTTTCTTCCAAGGAGTAAGTGCCTTTTAATTTCATGGATGCAGTCACCATCTGCAGTGATTTTGGAGCCCAGAAAAATAAAGTCTGACACTGTTTCTACTGTTTCCCCATCTATTTCCCATGAAGTGATAGGGCCAGATGCTATGATCTTTGTTTTCTGAATGTTGAGCTTTAAGCCAACTTTTTCACTCTCCTCTTTCACTTTCAGCAAGAGGTTTTTTAGCTCCTCTTCAAAATATGCAGGTGACACCACCCTTATGGCAGAAAGTGAAGAGGAGCTAAAAAACCTCTTGCTGAAAGTGAAAGAGGAGAGAATAATTATAATACCTAATAAAATGTAAACATTATGCAAGTAGTTGTTAACACAATATAAATTCTATGTAAGCAGTTGCAACAAATTCAAGTTTTGCATTTTGAAATTTTTTCCCAAATATTTTCCGTTCACAGTTGATTGAATTCAAAGATGAAGTATCCTGTGAATGTGTGTGTTCAGTCGCTCAATCATGTCTGACTCTTTGCAACCCCATGGACTGCAGCCTGCCAGGCTCTTCTGTCCATGGAATTTTCCAGCAAGAATATTAGACTGGGTTGCCATTTCCTTCTTCAGAGGATCTTCCCAACTTCAAACCCAGGTCTCCTGTGTTTCCTGCACTGCAGGTGGATTCTTCACCCGCTGAGCCATGGAGGAAGCAAATGAATTTAATTAAATATGAAGCCAAAGGCACATAGTAACAATACAGAATAAACTTAAGGGTAAAAAAATCAGAAGTTACCTTAAAATTAGCTTTATAATTTTATCATTAACACTTTACTAGTCAGAGTTCTAGATTTTAACATGATCATGCATGAACAATTATTTTTCAGCATGCTAAACAGCCAGATTGCTCCTGTGGGCACAGTAATATGCACCAGGAAACTAAACATGTGCCTGTTTAAACTGAAATTACTGAAGAAGCAAGATAGCAGTATATCTTACTGCTACTGACGAAGTTATTTCAAGTTATTCAGGATTGTGTCTTTTGTATAGAAAATGAAAACTTGTCTTCTCTTTCATTTCTAGACTCAAAGATTTGGTTGATGGTGGTGATCAATTTCATTGAAACAATCCTATAAATTAAAGCTTGTGCCATATTGAAGATGTTGTTGTTTAGTCACTAAGTTATTTCCGACTCTTCATGACCCCAGGGACTGCAGCATAGCAGGCTCCTCTGTCCTCAAATATCTCTTAGAGTTTGCTCAAAGTCGTGTCCATTGTGTCAGTGATGCTATCTAACCATGTCATCCTCTGCCACCCTCTTCTTCTTTGCCTTCAATCTTTTCCAGCATGAGGGTATTTTCCAATGAGTTGGCTCTGCATCAGGTGGCCAAAGTAGTAGATTTTCAGCTTCCTCATCAGTATTTCCAATGAATATTCAGGGTTGATTTCTTTAGGATTGACTGGTTAGAACTCTCAAGAGTCTTATCCAGCACCACCACTTGAAAACATCGATTCTTTGGCTATGTACAGAGGAGCCTGGTGGACTACAGAGAGTTGGACACAACTGAAGTGACTTAGCACAGGTGCACAGCCTTCCTTATGGTCCAACTTTCAATCCATACATGGCTACTGGAAAAATTGTAGCTCTGACTGTATGGATCTTTATCGGCAAAGTGATGTCTCTGCTTTATAATACGCTGTCTAGTTGTCATAGCTTTTCTTCCAAGGAGCAAACATCTTTTAATTCCATGGCTGCAGTCACCATCTGCAGTGATTTTGGAGCCCAAGAAAGTATTGTCTGTCTGTTTCCACTTTTTCTCCTTCTAGTTGCCATTAAGTAATGGGACCAGTTGCCATAATCTTAGTTTTCTGAATGTTAAGTTTTAAGCCACTTTTTTTCACTCTTCTTTTTGTCTTTATCATAAGGCTTCTGTCCTTTAGGACATGTCCTATAGGCACTTCATATTACTGTGCCTAAAACTAAACTAACTTTTTTATGTAGGACAAGAGTCCCAATCTATTTATATCAAGGGTTATATAATGTTACCAAAAATTTAACTTCTAAGTCTGGGTGACTATTTACTTATGTTTAATAAGCACCTGAGTGTCTCAATTATAAATATCTATTAGTTATTATTGAGAGAGAATTTTCCATGAATCTCTCATTTGTGAACTTCTTACAGGCAAAGGTATTCAGAGTTTTATCATGACTGTCTTTTCCCAGTGGTTTGTATAGCAACAGCCTTGTGAGATAGAGAAAGTGTCTTTTCTCTGGAGCAGATGACACGTTTCTTTGTTGTCAAATATAATAAAGATAATGCATTTCTCCAGGGCAGAGCTTGTACAGGCTTTCCTGAAGCCCATTGTAAAAAGCTGGAGATTCCTAAGATCAAGTTCTTAGCTGTGACTGAAGCAGGTATGGGTGATTCATTCTGAGGCAAAATTCCTCTCCAGCTGTGAACCTATGAAACCAGACAAGTTATGTGCTCACAAAATATAATAGTGTGACAGGCAGAGGATAGACATTCCCATTTTAAGAGGGACAAATGATAAAGAATCTAGTCCCAAGCAAGTCCAAAATTTACCTGGGGAAATTCTTTTAGAATTTCAGGTTCAAAATACTCCTCTTTGCCTCAGTGCACTGTCCTCCAGGCTTCCTATGTGGTGGCTTCATTTTCTGGGCCCCACAGGAGGGTGGTGTTGCCTCCTCAGTCCTGGGTGACAGTCCTGTCCCACTGAAACCATGGGCGAGACAGATGCATCTTGAGGACATGTGCCCTTTGCACTTGCGGTGGTGTGGCAACCCTGCTGATGACCTGTGTCACTCCCGTGGTCAGTCTTCCATTTCCTTCAAAGAAAATGCATGTTCCCAGCCAGAGAGTTTTATTGTCCTATTCCTTAGAGTCCTAGAAATCTGAGAGACTTCCTTTGTTTCATTCCCTCTCTGTCCTCTTTAGTCACACACTGAATAACCCTTTCTCTAGTCCTTTCTTCTGCTGAGATTGCCTATTGAGTCCAGCCACATGGAATCTAAAATAAGACCCACATGAATGAGTCACACCCATAATCTCTTCATTTTCTAATTTTTATTGAAATACAGTTGATTTACATTGTTGTTTTAGTTTCAGATATACAGCAAAGTGATTCAGTTATACATATACATGTATCTATTCTATTTCAGATTCTTTTCCCAGTTAGGTTATTGCAGAATATGGTGGTGGTGGTTTAGTCGCTAAATTGTGTCCAACTCTTTGCAACTCCATGGACTAGAGTCTGCCAGGCTCCTCTGACAATGGAATTTTCCAGGCAAGAATACAGGAGTGGGTTGCCAGTACCTTCTTTAGGGGATCTTTACAACCCAGGAATCGAACCCTCATATCCTGCTGGGCAGGCAGATACTTGCCATTTGGGAAACCATAGTACAGAATATAGTTTCTTGGCAATTTCTTTTAATATGAAAGAACATTCTCTCTAAAACTTAAAAAATGTAATTTTAGTCCTTTCAAAAGTGAAATAGTCAAGTTGTATTTATTTTTGTAATTTCTGTTAAAAATATTAATAATTTTCAAGTTAATATGAAATAATTTTGAATTATGTGAATTTACAGTTATTTTTTGAGCAAAGACCAAAATTTGCTTCAGTTTGAAGCTCTTGCCTTGGATTGCTTATCTTCAAGTACACTTTTTATTTTTGATATTTTCAACAACATTTAGCCAGCATTTCTATCATACCTCTAAGAATGTTTGTAAAAATGATATGTTTCTTCAAGATATCACATCTTTAGGCAGATGCAGAAAATATCACATATCTGTTAAAAATATTAATAATTTTCAAGTTAATATGAAATAATTTTGAATTATGTGAATTTACAGTTATTTTTTGAGCAAAGACCAAAATTTGCTTCAGTTTGAAGCTCTTGCCTTGGATTGCTTATCTTCAAGTACACTTTTTATTTTTGATATTTTCAACAACATTTAGCCAGCATTTCTATCATACCTCTAAGAATGTTTGTAAAAATGATATGTTTCTTCAAGATATCACATCTTTAGGCAGATGCAGAAAATATCACATATAAACTTTGAGTTCTTCCAAAGTATTTAATCACTTCTTTGGGTCCAGCTGAGGTCTCCTGATAACAAAATTCAAACTATGTGCTTCACATGGCATAAAAATGTTTCAAGATTATCTGCCAAATTTCTGCTTGAAAAGCCTCCTCCTTAATCAGTCATTCTAATGACATTATCATACTATTTTTCTCTGTAAACTTTTTACTCAAGGCTTAAAAGTACCAGTTGCTTTTTCTTCAAGTCAAAACATGTACTTTTAAAAAATAACAAGTGTAAGAATAGCAAAAACTCATTAGTTTCTACCTTATTTTCTTCCTCTGATAATTCAAAAATATGTAAAATAAATGTCATTTTCATCTTAGATATTTTTTCTCTGAACAATCTGACCGAACAGATAAATAATACTTACTTGTAAATTTTGTGTAAAATTTCTTCTCTCACTTGATTATCCATTAAGTTAATAATTTGATTTTGATTTCTCAATTCTAAGCAGTGATAGAATTTTATCTTTTAAAATATCTTATATATTTGGCCATTTTAACATCTATTTTGAAATGATTTCCATTGTCATAAAATTTTTATTTTCTTTGATCACTGTGCTGTTTATGCTTTGAAAAACATCATAGTATTAGCTAATTATTGACCAAATTACATATTCTTTAATAATGTCATATTTTGATGAATGCTTATTTATACTTGTATAATACTATTTATTGGTCATTTGCTCTTTATTCATCCCTTTTAATTTCAGTTCTAGAATTAAATGTGTGCTTTTCTTTTCTGTGTAAGTGAAATTTCATATTATTGAAAAAAAATTAAAGTGTTTTTAGTAACAGCTTTGGCCAAAACTGATCTTAACAATTGTGTGTGAAACATGTAACAACAACCTGAAATATAATATTCAAGTTCTGTTTTTCTCTTCTTCATTTGAAATAATTTTGGTGTTTAATGAAATATTAAATATTCTACTATGTTTATCCAATGTAAAATTCTCAGATTTTAAATTGAGCCAGAAGTGTTAAACCAGAATCATTCTCATATTATGAAAATGTGCAATATCCATTTTCCAGGGTCATAGTTTAATGAGCATACTAACACTAGTGATACTGTTTTTATTTTCTCAATTTCATGTTTTTATGAAACAAATTTTCATTTTTTTAATAACAATCCAAAGTTGCATTGTTAGGAATCTGATATACAAAAATTACCTTCCTCAATCTCATCATTCTAATCAGCAATAAAAATTTGTATTAAATATTTAGGATTTGCATTGCTTGTCGCAGCTGCAAATCCAATGAGAATAATTACATTGCTCATTCTCACTCTTTTAATCAATAGTTATAACTTTTTAAAATAAAAAAATTTAATCTTCTGTTTGTAAGTTTTGTGTAAATCATACTTCACAGAAGTCAGCTTCCTTACATTATTGTGTTTTTTTTTTTAAATGTAAGTCATCATTCTCTTTGAAGATATCCTGTTTATTATATTTTTTTCAGGTTTTTATCTTGTTTTGCATTCTGATTTTCTATTTTATATTTCTATCAAGATATCAACTTGTACTCAGTATCAGAAAGATTAAAAATTAAATGTAACTATATACCAATTGACACAATTTGAATGTATTTTAGTAAAAATATTAAGCACATGTAAGAATGAAAAGTTAAAGTCAATTAAATGTTAAATCTAATTTTATTCCACCTAAAAAGTCTATTAAATGTAAAAAGAAAGTTATAATTAAGAAATGTAAACATTTATAAAATGTTTAAGCCATTTAATTAACTTAAAATTTTTAAAATAAAAACACTTCATAAAAATTAAATATTAACCTTTCTAGAATTCAGTGTCTATCTACCTGGAAATATGAAAATCAGTATTACTCTTCAATCATATTATTCTAAACACATTTAAATACAAGTTTAAGAGCAGTAAATTATGAAATATCATCAAATGTTCTCCAATCACTATCACAGTTGCTGTTTATACAGCACTGATTTGTAAGCACTCATGCACACACACACACACACACACACACAACACACCCCAACTGTAGTTTAAAGAAAAAAGAAGAAAATCAGTAATTAGCACCACTGGAAACCACATTTTGTAATGTAAGAATTTATTGCATTTATGAGGTTTGAGAGGAAAAATTCAAAAATTTAAATTTCTCAGTTTTTCTTTCCTAAGCTATTCTGTCATTCAGGTCCTCCCAACTCCCCAACCCATCTTTGGTGGCAGCACAGCCCACAGGCTTTAACAACACTGAATTCATCTGCATTGTTTAGAGTGCGTAGACTCTGGACCAAAAGTGTTTCTGGGATTATTAAAGTCATTATATGGAATTACTGATCTCTTATTTCCAGAGCTGAGGGCAACATTTCAGAAAAGTTGCCTCTGTCTTCTTTACCACAATGTTGTGTGAGTGTGCTTGTGGTTCCAAGGGCTCCTTGGTGGTATGAGGGACCCCCACCTCCCTGGATCTTAGGCTAGTACAAAATCCTAAGATCTTGTTTGTTTGCGCTTTGCATATGTTGTGTTTTTTAAAAACTGAAGGTTTGTAGTAACCCTGCATTAAGCAATTCTACCGGAGCCAGTTTTCCAGCATCATTCACTCACTTTGTGTCTTTGTGTTACATTTTAATAATTCTCACTGTATTCCAAACTTTATCATTATTATTATATTTGTTATGATGATCTGTGATCAGTGATCTTGGATGGTACTATTGCAAAAAGATTATGACTTGCTGAAGGTTCATATGAAGGTTAGTATTTTAGCAATAAAATAGTTTTAAAAATTGAACTGTAGTTGGTTTTCAATACTGTGTTAGTTTTAGGAGTACAGCAAAGTGATTCATATATACATATATATATATATATATATATA